>JAOEHK010007511.1:0-13041 GCA_025447835.1 Labidoglobus nevermanni
AGCGTCTATTTTCTTGATGACGAATTTCCACAAGTCTTTCTTGTGGTACATTCTCGATCGGGAGAAGCGCACGAGACAGTTAACCAAGTTGCAAGTTGTCGAATTCTTCTCCTTTGCTGGGTTGGGCGTGCCTGGTGTTGGCACATCTTCTCGGGGTCTTAGGACGGATTCAACGAGTTCGTGGGTCAGTTGTGGTCCCGAACCTACTTGATTCAATCCGCGACCTGTCTCACGACTGTCGTCAATTCCGTACTAAACTCGGGTCCCAGTTCCAATATCTTCACTAACCTCAAAATGTCTGTTGCCGACTCTCCCCGGAGAATCCTTTCTCGGCTTTTGTTTAGACTCACCCGTTTTTTGTTCCCCTTTATTCCTCGTTCGCTGTCTACACTGTCTGGACTCTCTCACTAGTTTGGGGCTTCGTTTAATCTCTGAATAATCACTGAACACTCGCGAACACGTGTCAACAGCTGACTACTTCGGGCAATACTGACATTTGCAGTGTTACCGGATTTATATTGTAAAATTGTTAGAATGTTAAATATTATAACAATTTCACAAATATTTGATATGGGCATACAATAACAATTGATTGCAAGTATTATTGCTATTTTTTCAAAATCTTAAGACTTACTACCATGTGCTAAGGATCCAAGGAGCTAAGGATCTCCTGTTTCCCAATAAAGGGAAATTAGCGAAGATCACGGGCCTCCTCACTAGACACTATCCCTTCAATTACCATTTATGTAATATAAGATTATTGGAGTTGTCCATTTGCAGAGCATGCGAAGGGTATCCCTGTGAACCGCCTCTTCACACCCAGCAGCGCATATGGAAGTAAATTAGCTTGGTCACAATCAGGCATAGCTGCAATGCCTCCCACGCCTCCCTTGGGAATTTCAACGTTACCCGAAGGACCCGGATTTTCAAATTAGGAGCAATTGAGGTAATAAGAGAGGCAACAGTGCCCAGATAAAAACTGCGCCACAAACTATTAGATTACTTCTTAGTTCCAATCTCAGTTACGAAATATTAGGCATTCAGTGCATATTAGGGAAGTATAATATATTAGTTATGCCCGCTACCAAAACCATGCCCAATGTTAATTCAGTATTTCTGTAATTCGTCAGTCATAATTATGTCAGCGTATTGAGGGTCTCAGAACTAAAGCGCAGACAAGCTGGGAGCAACTTAGATGAATCCAAATTGATCGGTGTACGGAAGAGGGAACCGGATTAAAAAGATATAGTCTAACAATAAATAACCAAATGACATGATGACAAATTTGATATACCAAACAAAACACAGGCAATTTTCAAAACAAATTGCATCGCTAGGGAAGCAATATTCAGTGCACTACAATCATCAGCAATGTAATCAACTTGAGGAAGTTTGTCGTGCGTTCGATTTAGCGTCGAATTCCATTATCATCACGTATAATAACGCCGTGAAACAAGCAGAGTAGTGAGTTTTATTGGAGACCTCATTGAAAATTTCCTCACTCGTCCGGACGTCTACTGTTCCCTTACCTTTATAGAATAGAGAAAACTTTGCCCATTGAATTTCAAAGGGATGCAGCAAAATTATCTAAATTTTTCATAGTACATCTTTAAGCCACTTGGTTATTCTGTTTCTAGCACGCGTAATTCCATTCGATCCCTTCTTTCATACTCACGAAGACATCGTATAATCGTTAAGGAATATATGAGGATAAGGGTTTCCTCCTTTATTTGCCCTGGAATATTATGTACTATATGGGAAAGAGGCGTGCAATGTAGGTATGCAAGAATTCGGTGAATTTTTTGATGAGCGCAACTCATCGTTTCGAGAAGGGCGACGATTTGTCCGTTGATCGACACTACCGGGTGAAAAGAATGAAGTAGGAAGACGCTGAAAATGTTCCGAGCAACGAATCTGCACCTATCCTTCCTCTGCTCATATGCCAAATTTGTAATTTGGCCCTTTCATTCAGATGACTGAATATATAATAGCAATTCATGCAAGGCATATGAAATTTAGTCTCTATATATATATAAATTAATCTATGCCCGTCTGTCCGTCTGTCTGTATGTATGGGATCTCCTCCTAAACTACAAATATTTCGATCGAAATGAAACATTGGGAATGTTCCGTGTATTCCTCGGACAATGTGGAAGGAAACGCAATTGGATAAAACCTCATGGTTCGAAAGTTATAGCGAAAAAACAACACAACGATCAACAACAGCGATCAACGTCGGTCTTCTGCGCATGCGTCTCTGTCCGCTGCCAAGCAGCGATTGAGTACCGAACGAATACAAACGGGAATTTTCATAAAATTTAGGCTCTTCAGGAGATGAAAATAGATTCGAAAAGCATTAGTATGCTTGTCGATTTAACGCACGTTTGAACGTCGCCTTCAGAGTGAATTTATGCAGATGGAATTAATCGTATAACATTGAATGAAATTCCACGATAACAGTAACTTTTATTTTTAACGTCAATTGGCTTTCGCCTTCATACTGCTGAAAAAAAGGTAGATGAGCGAATCGTGCACGTCCATTGAACGCCGAATTATTCCAGAGCTCTGGCTTTTGGCGCTGGTATCAATAAAGGCTGTAGGACTCTGATCATGAAGCAGGGCGATGAACACATTTAATTTATTTCGTCGAAATGAATTCAGCGCAACTGTTCAAGACGATTTTCCGAAATTGGGTGCGCTAGCTTCAGCTCCAACGGATGTTTCCTGTTAGCGAGGAAAGTAAAGTTTAGGGCGAAGCATTTTTCTTCCACATTATATGCGGAAACAAGTTGCTAAGTAGTGCATTTTTTAATGAATGAAATTTTAATCAAAAACTCGATCCAAACGCCGACGTTAATTTCTGCTTTGCAAATTTGCTTAATACGCCTGCATTGAGATTTAATTACGAGTTTTTTGTTGAGGAAATCTTACATGTGGAGCACGCAAAGAGACGAACTCGCCATCACAGATGATCGTCCCTAAAGTCCACAAAGTTTCTGCTTAAATCAAAATTGATGCTGCGTTTGGCGCCGAGATTTAGTGAACGCTTCAAAATCATTAAAATTGATCGCCAAACTTTCAGCCACCAGGCCAGCCTCACTGATTTCCTCCACGCGATATTAATAACTTTTTATGTGCAGCCAACTATGCGCTCCAAATCTGGAGCAGGTATTGTGGTTTAATGGCAGTTTAAAAGTTGAAGACTATGAATCAAATTCGTCGCGCGGCGAATACCGAAATGCGGAAATGCGGTTAGGGGAAAACTCAATTGTGGTTGACGGATACAAAGATTAACAATTAAGCCATCACTGGCTGCATCTACACAAATAAAGCAGAAACTGGTTATTCATGATTTCCTCTTTCGCGGATTGGTTAATCGCGGTTGAAAAATTGACCACCTAATTCCGTTAATCGCGATTCTAAATTTCGCTATTCGCGGATCCAATCCGTGAATTTCCTATATGGGCATTGTTATAACCCGAGGTGTTTATTAGGAGTCGATACATTCGAGTAGAGGTCACGATTCCGACTATTCTGGTTTTTTCCCTAATTCTAACAACATTGTTTTTCTAAACAACATATCAAGGCCTACTAAGATACCCGATTCCTGCTATATAGATATAACAGGCATAGATTGGATATCCCACTGATTCTATTTCGGTATATTGGGACTAACGAATGGATTTGTGGCCCGATCCTATGAATTGGTGCTAATAAACTTAGTGCTAGAGTCAGCAACAGGTTCTCGTCCGATCACCGAAGTTAAACGACATCGGACCTGGGTAGTACCTTACCTGCAACTGAATCTGTAGCTTGTTCACCTACGTCTTCCCCATCCGGGGAGCACAATATCCTGGCGCCTGATACCGCTTACAGAACTTTGTGACAAACTCATAAACAAATATCCCGGTAGGCGTCCGGGACCTCCGACAGCTACCACAGGCCTTGTAGCCTGATGGGCGACCATGTTACCTAGTCAGGTTTATCTACCAGGTTAGGTATCCCCTCTGGGCCCGTGCCCAACCAATTACCCTCTTATCTCTGCCTGTCTCTTCCAACCCGTAAGACTTAGCAGTTTAGCATCCCATATGTACGTTTTCCGTATTCGCGACAATTTTTAGGAATGTAACCGCCGCGAATAACGAGTTTCTCCTGTATTCTCTTCAGCATTTCTTTTAGATGACGATACGAGTTGAAAGTTGACGGAACGGACATGCAAATGCATCCACTTTGCATAATTGTAATCACTCTCACTTGAATTGCATACGAAGAGGAAAGTAAGAAAGCAGATGAAGTGGAGTGAATGAGGCGGTGCTCAAATATGGAGTGTTGATGAAGTTGAAATTAAATCGGCGAGTAGTCCTCCAAATTCATATCGCTCGTATCTTTGAAATGGACCAGAACCAACGCGTATAAAGTTTACATGCAAATTTGTTGGACGTCTATAAAATTTGACATTGCAAATGATTTGCATAATACTGCAGCACGCTCACCCCGGCAAAACTTATCAACAATCGAGCATCAAGCAGTAAGTGACTATGCTGGAAAGCAGCCAACTTTCATGCCCTTATGTTCGAACATGCTGAGCCTGCATATTGCGTCATAATAAAACAGCACAAATTTCATTTGCCACGCCGCAGCTACTGCCACCCCTTATGCTGTCTAATCTATCTAATCGCATAGCTTGCCAGCGTTATTATGTTAAAATCAGAACTTTCCATGTTAGCAATCAATTCCATTACACAAGGTTATTCATTATAGTGTAACAAGTTGTCAAAAGTAAAGAAAGCGAAAGGAAATGATGCATAAGGAATCATTAGCAAATTGTCCAACGGTAGATGTTGGAAAATGGATGCGCAAAGATGGCGTGGGTGGCAAGCATAAAAAGATGTCAACCATCTTTCAATTGTTGCGCTACGGAATGATATATTGCTTAGCAGAATTGAGTCAACTACCATGAAAAATAAGGGTGCAAATGCGACTACGGAATAAACAAGCACATCAGGGGAACAACAATAACGACAAAGAAGTAGAAAAACATTTCGAGAATAACACATATATCATTATCATTAATGCAGGATTTACGTATAAGCTAAACGATATAGCTTTGAGCAGCAATTCCCAAATAATTAACATTATCATACTATAGCTCAGTAGTGGTAGTAATACCACCACTTTCCTTTATGTTGAATTATAAGTACTCCCAGCAACCCAAGTCAATTTTTCGTTGTATATAATTGGGGTCTTTGACAACTTCCTTAATCTTTAATTAATTGCTGGGATTATTCAGTTGATTCATACGTAATAAAAACTATATTGAGTGACTGTAGATTGACAATAGAATGCTAAAAACTCGAGTGTCTACTGTATATTTTGTACGGTTCTTTGCAGTTTTTTGTTGGCTGTATTAATTGCTATTTGGGTCTTCCTCGCCGAAAGTGTGGGGAGCCCTGCCCTAACTCATTCATTTAACAAATGCTCTATCATAAAATGATTCAAAACTCTAGGCTAATGTCTACCTAAAGCTTTAAGAGACACTTGACATTTATTTAAATCAGAAATTTTGGGTCGAATCAGGGTTGTATTTTTCTAATCATTATTCGTACCAGATGTTAGAAACTACTAGCTTGGGATCTTTTCTTGAGAACCCCCAGGATACTATAGAGGCTGTAGGATTGCTTCACTAAAAAACTTTTCAAGTCAGCATGGTTGCACATTTACTTTCCACCAATAGAACAAATAAATAATAAACGGCAGTCCTAGAAAAGGTTTACCTTTGAAGGGAGATAAACAAGTACTTGATTCTCCGGCCAATGGCAATTTAACTTCACCATCATCAGTAAGTATATTAATATCAGGTATCAGATATTATTATTCGAAAAACAAGTCGGGAATTTATTGAATTATGGACCCTTATTGGAATTCATTAAAATATATATCAATTTACTCATGCACCTAAAAAAGGCGACTGAACCAGACACACGTCCAATTTACAGATTATTGTAAAATTTCAGCAACTAATCATATTTATAATCTAACATTGAAGGCCTGAGACTAACTGGCCCTTAGTTTATTTCTTCACTTTCTTCCATAGCATGTTGGAGGGTGTGTACAGATACATATGGGACTTAGGTCCTACTACTTAGGCCCAGTCTGCATCCCCCTTTTACGGTACCTTACTTTTGGAAGGGCAGTCAGAATTGCTTTTTTGGTATAGGATAAGGAACCATAGAGGAGCGTACTGTAGCACTCCTCTCTCTACTGACCGCTTGATAGTAAACATTAACGCTGTTCCAAGGATTTAACCCAAGTCACTAGCCCATCAGAGTTACCACGGTTGCAAATAATTAAATAGGACCAAATGAGAAATATGGCATAATAAAGCAATTACTCGCCTGATGTTCATGTTCGATAATTTGAACAAATTTGAATTTGTTGAACCGTTATGTAATTGCGTTAATAGGCAATTCTTCCTGGAAGGTGATACAATAAACGTAGAATGGTAAAGCAAACCAGGGGATAATTGCATGTTTTAGGCAGAGGTAATTTTTCCAATTCCACGTTTATCCCCTTGTTTCGCAAAACGTAGTGATTTGGAAACAATTTGCTGTGGAGCGAAGTGAACTTCATGGTGATAGCAAGTTTGCAAAGCACGCACACATTGCCACCGGAGTGGATGTTCAGTTCTGATCATCAGCGACCAACGGCATTGCAACCACCTCAATTCCAACCGCCACGCTTTCTGAACGCAAAGTCCAGCGAGCCAGCCAGACACGCAAGAATTGTTGCAAACCCCATCGACTGCCTTACCACACCGTTATCGTTGATTGCCGAACTCTGATTGGATTTTGAGCTTCAATGCAGGCCCACTGACTTTCATTGAATTTATTTATAGTCGCGCCAATGACATTCGTGTTATTAGCGAGTGCCATTTCGCGCCTCTACAAAAGTGCGTAACTGGAAAGAGCTAATTTCCAATTGCACCTGCCATTCACTGGTCTTTGGTAAAAATTCACTACGCGGAAAACCCTCTTTTAATACGACGTTGGATAGACAGTCAACTAACAGGACTCGTAAACATCCATTTAATATTTCAGAATTTCGCACCGGATATCGCAAACTTTAGCAAAACGCAAACATCCAAATGTAGTTTTCTTGCGTTTCTCTGGCAGCATCTGGCATTGGGACATAAAATGGATTAACAATCTTCCGGCTAATGAGCAAATACGAGAAATGCAACTAGAAGGAGGAAAATAGCATTTGAATTACGACCGCAATCAGTTATGTAGGCCACTTTGTTTTTACTTGGCTTTCATTAATTTGCTTGTGTCATTCTGTCTTGAATACACTGCGAAGGAGTCGTTCACAAAGCACATGACGACAAGAACAGTGCCAACATGACAAAAAGGAGAATAGACTTTTCATTGATGAAAAACGCGGCCATGTAACGCTTTATCTTTTAATTGCATCAGCGACTGAGCCTGTGATGCGAATTCGGCGTTACTTATAATTACAGCACACCAAGGTGAATTTTCAATGACATATTTGAGGAAATTGCTTATCGATTCCGGCGTGTAAACGTGGCCTGCTGAAAGCCCACTCTAAAACGCGTCTACGTCAAAGAAAGCCGAGAGAAAATGTTTCAAACAAATTCAATATGGCAACGCAAGACGCGAACGCGAGTAAATATCAACGACCCGGAAAAAGTTGCAGCGGCAACAGCAACAAATGACACATCAGCAAGCAACGTAAACACACGCGCAATTGAAGCCGGAGAGCGCTGTCATAAGTTGTGTGAATATTAGATGAATGCTGAAAGTCTTCCTGGGACGACATGCAGAAGTGCTGAACAAGGGTACGACGACATGGCGGCTGTCTTTTCGCTTTCAGGAATGAACACTGTCCGATTTGGCCGAAAGACATTTGGCAGAGATGAGGACGAAAGGACGGTTTTATTACAGCGCCCACTTCCCTCATCCATAGTTAATTGCATAAAGGTTCGCCTACCACCCAAAATGAAGTGATATCTCTTAGAATTTATATGCGACTCGGGCAAAAATGACAGTTCAGAGAGGACCGCGCCATTTTCTTGATGGCGTCTTTTTATCCCAAATGTGCTTCAAATATTTTTCTTATTTCTTTTTTTTGCCCACAGATTTGATTATGTTATTGCCAGATAAATTGTCATCCTACTATGAAGTTGAAGAGCTATTAAGTTTGTCGACAATTTCGTTAGAGTTGAGGCGAAATGAAGTGTCTGCAGATGATATTAGGGAGATGCAAAGGAAGTCCTTGTGGCTGTAGAGAATGCGTGGCAGATCTGCCACCCTCTACCCCTTGCACGCGTCTATTAAACCGGGTCTGATGCTGGCACTGACAAGCACATTGACTTTCGCGGATATTGAGATTTATTGTATATGATAATTTCACGCATTTATATTCAAGTTTAGCCACTTTAACCCACTCGAAAACCGCGAGTGCTCGTCAAGGCGGTACACCCACCAATATCTCGCATGTTCGCCTCGGAGGGTGGCATAATATCCTTTCTTGCCTGTTCTTGGCAATCTTAGTTGCTTCATCTTCGTCGATCTTCCGCCAATATTGCAATCCGAGTTACTACATCATTGGCACATCCCTTTGTAGCTTAGCATATTCGCGCTTTTACGGTTTCCTGATGGAAATGATCGCAGTCGTTAAAATTCAACATTATTACCTATTGTTCAATCTTAAACGGTTTGCCACCGTTATATTTGTAAAGGAGTATATATAAATTGATTATATGAATATATATATGAATATAATATTGTATTGGAGCCATATGAAAGGTCGCTCCCAAATTGTAAATATGTTTGTCATATTGCCCGTTCAGGATTATCACTGCATGTGATCAATTCCTGGCACTAAACTTTGTAATGTTTCATCTGTCCTTAAAAGACGCAACCCTCCTCATTGAATCTACTATATATCACCCAGAACCACAGAGAAACTAGTAAACCTCAATAAGTCCTTGCCCAAATTTCTCGGTGGCAATCGAAAATTAGTCAACACTCAATTTCCAATCAATAATGCAATAATTCAGTCATCATCCTTATTAAATCAAAAGTTTTCTTTACCCAATCAACTATCTTGTGCATACAGTAAACATGTTTGGTGTTGCCAAGGTAAAGTGATTTGGAATATTAGCACACCTCTGCAACCCTGACGCGCAACAAACAACAGGGATACTTGAGACCCACCGGAACAATCTTCATCGATGTGATGATGGAGCATAAGGGTTTACCACGTTGACTATATGCCGGATTTGGCGGATTTTCGTAAAGAAAATAGCTGTAGATGGCGTAACGGACAAGTAATGGGAATTACAGAACCCAGGAAAGGACGAAGGGTATTCGTCGTACTTGTCCCACTTTCATTTTTAAAGGGTACAACGAATAAACAGAGAATACCTCCGTTCGTATATGAATGACCCGTGTACACATGATGTAATTACAAAGTGATCCAGTTCACTTGAGTTGGAAGTCTCTCCATTACAACGTATGCTGACATATCTTCAAAAAGTGTGCTTCTTATAACCCAGAAAATACACATTTACACCGCAAATGAATATTGAAGCATCACTCAGGAAACCACAAACTATTTATTTTAATAATCGGGCATATTCCAGAACTCCTTACCTGACCTGGTCTGTTGTGAGGTTGGTTGGTTTGTTGGAGGGCGTGTGACACACGGAGCACTTAGGCCCTACTATTTGGGCTCATTGTACGTACTCCATGTATGGCCTCTTAGTTTTTGGAAGGCGAGATAGGATTAGGTTATTGGGATAAGAGCGTACTGCAACCACATCTGCCAATTCATATGTCGTACTGTCCTGTCTCTACTGGCCCCTCGATAGTCGACGGTAACGCTCTGCCAGGGAACGAACCAAAGTCACGAGACTCGTGGGCTATCCGTGTCCGTTTGCGTTCCCACTCGACTACCGAGCGGTGTTGTGAGGTTACAGAAATAGTTTCTTTAGAATTTTTCTATATTTTGCTATTCCGCGTAGGACTTGTAGTAACTAAACCATCTCTCTTTGTTTCTTTCTCATTAGGCATCCTTCATCTAACACAGTGTTATCAAAGTCTATAGAACTACACCTCCAGTATATTCATTGGAATATACCGTTTTAAAATAATGCGAAGGATGTGCTTGTTTATCAGCGCATCGTAGTGTCATCAATAACATGGCTACACAAAGCTGTTTTCTACTTTTAAGCGATGTTTATATTTTGATGTCATTTCAGCTAATGCTTAAATTGAAATTGATAGTTCTTCTATATCTTCTTTCTTTTATAACAGGCCGAATGCCAGGCTCTCCTCACTGTAGCGGTTTTCGGTCTGGGCGGGTTCTGCTGTGGCGCCATCTCTTCTAAATCTTCCGGAGCTCCTTTTTCCTTGTCTGGTATTGTCCATCAGGTCCACGTGGTTTTTCCACATATTCCTTCTTTCCTCCACCCATTCATTAATAGATTGTACTTTACAACTTTCCCTAAAGTCGGCGATCCCGAGTCTATCCAGTGTTTCATTGTGTACTCTGCGTATAACAGATATTTCCGTTTATTTCCGTCACTGGTCTAGTTTCTGACGTATATGTAACTACTGGTCGTATCACTGTCTTTCATATTCTTGCTTTTCTGTTAAGACACAGGGGTATGTTTTTTAAAATTAGGCCAGTCATGTATTCTGGATACCTTTGCTGCTTGCAACCTGACTCCCGCTTCAGTATCTCCAAATGCCGAGATTCCAACACTAAGGTAGCTAAATGTCCTGCTGTATTATTTTTCCAGCAACTTCTAGTTTACACCATAAAGGAACTTTTGATATGGTCATGCATTTTGATAATTATATTGTATATATATGTTTAGTACTAGCGCCTCCCCTTGCATTTAACCGGGTCACCTAAGGAGGCGTGTCTCCTAATTTAGAAAGCTCTGATATTGTAGAAAAGTAAGTGTGAGTATCTGATCCATAGAATTCCTTTGTGTTAGTAAAATAAAGTTCATTTGTATTGCATTTTCGTCAAATGCAACAATATGCGATGAATTGCCGACGAACACTTCCAATTTATTGAAATTTCGCTTCACCTATGTTGAATATATTGGATTCGCGTGGGATGCACCCCCGCGATGCGTATTTTTCGTACACACTTGGCAACCCCATTTCGCTGCAGCCAATCGAATTCTTGTGCAATTTTCGTTGCTGCTGCATCTATTCATAGACAAAGAAAGTCAAATGCTTGCGACAGGTGCATTTACAGAGCTCTACTTTATAGCTTCGCTTGGCGAGGTGCGGCATGCATCCTTGTTGCGAAAGCACGAATTTGATTTGCTGCGCTTTTCTTTAGCGAACATTGCTCATCTGATTGCATTACCTAGCTGCAAACATCACAAGACCTGAGCGTTTATTGTGCGAGCATAAACTAATTGATTGCGTTTGCTGGCAATGCGCACGTGACTTTTGTCGTCGTGTATCATCTTGAACGCTTTGTTCGCCCACGTTGCCGCAAGTCTCGGCCGAACTTTGCCAAGAAACCGCACGCGATGAACGAAGCTGTTGAATGGAATGCAAACATCCCTGCTCCGTTTGCTACTTCCGGTCTCGCCATGCCGCTGTCGCGATATGCGGACGCAAACACATGCGATGAACTTGTCTTTATAAGAATTATAGCTGTCAGTGGCTGAAAGCCCTCCAAGGCTTTTGTTTCTCAACCAAAAGCGATCCGAATGGCCTACAAAGTATTGCGCAGTCGGTGAACCAACGCCGCCCGTTTTTATCTTCCCCGGATTTGGTTTTAGCACTTTCATTCGAAAGCATTCGGCGCTGGTGCTGCCCCCATCGCCGTCTTTGCCACGTGATTGAATAATGGCCGCTGGCTAATCCGTTATCCCTTTGCCTTCGGAATTTCTCCATTGTCAATTACTTTTATTGCCTTGTTGACTGGTTCTGTGTTGGTAGCAATGATCATTATAGCTTATATCGAAATAAATTTAATAATTTCTCTTAAATGTACGTGAAATTGAATATTGTTGAATTGGTCAAATTTAAAACTTTGTTAAATGAGCTGGTACACAAAAAATTAGATATAATATTACAGAAAACTGAAGAAAAATCTTATATGAGATATCACATTTCTGTGTATGTCCACTTAGTTTTTTGAAAGAAAAATATGATTGGGTTATTGGGATGAAACGGGAAATCGTAGTGGAGCGTACTGCAACCACAAGCGACAGGAAGAAGGCTTGAATATTCTAGAAAGGAGGCTATTGAGGATAATACTGGGGACAGTAAAGTTGAGGGAGGGAGAATATAGAAAGATACAAAGCAGAAATAAAAGAGAAATGGAAGAGACAATCATTACAAAAATCAAAAAACAAAGAGCAAGGTGACTAGGATAGGTGCAAAGGATAACTGATGAGGAACCAATGAAATAGTGTATGGAATGTTGACCAGTAAAGTAAAGAAAAAAGGCTAGGCCCAAAGCAAGAGGGCTAGATCGAGCAAAATGGGACTTTAAAAACACCGGAGTTGACAATTGGAAGAAGAAAGCAACTGATAGAAGTAGCTGGAAGGAAATATGTGCTAGCATAGGTCAAGCAGAGTGATCCACCGCGGAATAAAGGCTCTAGAAAGCTGTAAAGCATCTATACCCATCCCGGGGGTGTGCAGCCAACAACGGCAATACTGTACCAAGAATTAAAGCCAAGTCACTAGCAGGCCTGGGTCCAGGTGAAAGCAATCAATGCATCGCATCAGGGCGCCATAAGTTGGAAGCATACTAAGCCATTGCGATATAGCGCAACGGACAAACACAGGAAAGACCAGTTGACGGTACCTCAGGTATTCCCCGGGCTGCCCACTGCATCTTGGAACTTCGTAATGAAATCATTTGCTCAAATTTTGCTTCTTTGAGGGGCGTCAATTAATGTTTTTGCATTGAAAAATTGACTCAGCACCGGGAGTCGAACCCGGACAACCTTGCCTATCGCGGGCAATGGCAGTACCG
>JAOEHK010007522.1:0-13036 GCA_025447835.1 Labidoglobus nevermanni
GATGTTTCGCATAGTTAGAGTCATCCTTTCCCTTTTTGAAGCTACGATGGTGTTCGTTAATTCGCTCCTCAAAGGTTCTTCCCGTTTGTCCTACATATACTTTAGGGCAGTCACCACAAGCTAGCAAATAGACGCCCGATTTTGTTTTCTTATCTGATATATCCTTACTATTGTTGATGTGTTTATTGAGTGACTTATCTGTCCTGAACGCAATTTGACATCCTGTTTTCTTTAAAAAATGTGCTACTTTTATTGAAGCGGGTCCATCATATGTCAGTACCTTATAATTATTATTCTTAAGCATGGGAGTTGGGTATACGAGATTTTGTGTTATTCTCTTAATTTTCGCTTTGAGAATATCATCCACCATTGTGTTAGGGAAGCCGTTATTGTGTGCAATTATTCTAATTCTATCTAATTCTTTGTTATAGTTTCCTTCTGATAGAGGAGTGTGTAAGAGTCTAAAGATCATAGCATGATATGCGGCCAATTTATGTTGGATTGGATGGAACGATTTCTGGTGTATTGTTGTATCTGTGTGTGTGGGTTTATGGTATATACCATATATACCATATATATACCATATATACCATACATACCATATATATACCATATATATATACCATGCCACTTCTATCAATTATTTCAAATTTAATGTTGAGACTAAACTTTTGGCCAAGGGAATTAAAGCGCGTGGAAATAACCAGGAAGTACAATTTATTTATAATAGCAGAGGAATCAGGAAAGGATCTTGTAATCCAATATTGGAACCGTTTTTAAACGATATAATTCAAGTTGTGCTTGCAACATAAGAATGTCCGTATGATTCTTCTGGATCTGTTGCGCCATTTTGGATCGTTTGAGATTCGCTTTTGTTCTGAAATAATTCCAATTTGTTGTAAGGCGTTGAAAAATTTCAAGGGGAAATTTGTACCTAATGAGATTCAACTTGATTTCGCGCTCGGACAATGAATGATCCACGACATTATTGGCTTCATTAACGACAATATTCAGCTCAATTATCTCTTTATTCAAGCGGCGGTTTTCCGTCTGGAGCTGCGCCAAGTTATCTTTCAATTCTCCCAACTTAGCTCGCCGTCTTTGGCACTGCTGCCAATACATCATCTGCAAACTGGCCAGTTCTTGCTCAAAGGAAATGATTTTCTCAACATCCCCACGTTTGCGACCTCTCAGATATTGCTGGATCTCTTTTGTTAGCTGCCAACACATGGAAACAAAATGATTTCACAATCGCATTCAACTAGAAATGCAAATTGAAGTGAAATGTTGTTGTTGGTCCAACCTTGACGGATCGAATATCGACAAGCGCGTGTTCCAAATCGGCAATCTCCATCTTCTTCTTCTGATGCTCCCATTCCTTGATCATGATCGCTTTGCGATACTGCATCACATGCTTCATCGCTTTCATTTTGCGCGCGCCAGCTTCTTGAATCAATCCATTAATCTCCTCCACTTCTTTGCGATTCACTAAGATCGCGTCTTGAAAATCCGTAATGAATCCAGTCCTTGGCAGCTCAACGTACGCCTGTTTGAGGCACAGTTGCACTTCGATATCAAGCAAGTCTTTCCTCTTGTTTTGACGAACTGTTTCCAATTCCTCTTGCAAGTTCAATCCATTCTCCTTCATTTTGGAAAGGTAATGTTTTTGGAACTGTTGCATTGCTTCTGATTCATAGATTTCTAGTTGTGCAGCTCTTTGCTAAATTGCGTAAAATTATATATTATATAATTAAAAATTCTTCCATCAGTATACCTTCGCTATCTATTTGTACTAAACTTTATAAAGTACCGTATTTTACGGCCTATTAAACGCACTTTTTTTCAAAAAAATTGGGTCATAAATGGGGCGCGTCTTATACAAAGAGGGTATAATTTTCCGCTTGTAACCGCTTAGTCATCCTGGATGAGCAATTGTACCAAAAATCAATCAGGATCAGGAGGTCTGCAATTGGAGAAGTCTGCAAATAGGTGAAATTTCGAGGGACATTTAAGAAGATAGGATTATCAAACTTGATGCACGGGACTGAAGACGATATGATTGTAGGGTGTGGCAACACAGCCGATCGAGAGAGCCGATATCATTAACTATAGATTCGGAACGTTACTTCTGAACTCGCTATCTCGCTGATCCCACTTCTGACACCATGTAATGTTCGGGTTGCGAGTAATAAACGATTCTCAAGGTCTAGTTCTTGGTTCTAGGCCACTGTTTCCCAAACTTTTTTGTTTCGTAGACCCAAAATTGTTGGTTTTCATAGACCCCGTAATGTCGAATTTTGGAAATGCAGCAGACAAGCACGGGGAATACCCGAGGTTACGGCCCGTGGGGTTATCTATGGTGATACTTCAATTACTACTTGTGTGCCTATAATTGGTAGTTTATACGCCCAGGTGACCGACAAGCACGGGAATATACCTATCTTCGAGTAACGGGACCGCGGGTATTCCCCGGGTCTACGGATTCGGGATTGGCACGTTCCACCCATGAACTAGACCCATATTCACGTCTTTTAGACCCCCAATTTCTTGTCTATCTTGTCGTGGACCCCCTGTAAGTCGAAATTGACCCCTAGGGGGATTTTGGGAATCTGTTCTAGACTTTAATGATTAACAGCTTACAACGTGTCTCTAGGTTAGCTAATAACGGACGTCCGCGTTTTCCCGCCGCTTCGGTATTGTCGGCTCTCTCGATCGGCTGTGTTGCCACATCCTACAATGATCTATGAAGAAAGTGATGAAGAGTCTATTATTGATGAATGTGTTGATGCTTTCAGTAACTGTAATTTTACTGATATTGATACTAGTTATGAGGGATTTCATGGAGAATATGATTTGTAATTAAATATGCGCTATTTTTAAATTTTGGTGCGAAAAGTTGCCTGCGCCTTATACTCCGCTGCATCTTATAGGCCGTAAAATACTTCCTATAGAAATACCCTTCTAGTTAAACAGGCTATATGCTTTAGTAATTTCAAGTACCTGCCGGATTAGTTTATTAGTTTACAATAGATTTCTAATACCTTTAATTCGCTTTCAATTTTTAATCGTCGAAGGCGACAAATGTTATTAAACGTGGTTTCATCTATTAGGGGTGGCAAACCAACAAATTTATCCAATTGATTTAACATGTTCAGAAAGTCTAGTGCATCTCCAGTGAGTAGAGGCGAAATCGTTTGTGTTTGAACTGCTTTCGCCATTTCCGCCAGCGTGTTTGGCGTGGTGAAAAGTTTCATGTTGATTTTAGGCCGCTTTCTGGAACGATTTCAGTTGAGTCGCAGCATACAGTCGTCAGCAAGCAATTACTTTATCAGCTTAGAGAATAGTTCCGTTTGAGTAACTGACAAGTCCTGCATCTCGCGTTTGATCGTTTTCTCCACATTGCGATCACGTGCCAGGACAACTTCCACATTGACACGAATCTCGTCGTCGAATGGCGGCACTGAATCGATTTCAACTGACACGCTTTCCATGATTTCGGCATTTTCCAGGATGCTTTTCCTGAACAGATGATTGATTACGAATGAAATCATCCATTATACATTAATAATAATCGATTAAGGCCTACTCTAATCGTAGTTCGGCGGCATTTGCGTTCATAATCGTCACACCACGAATCCGCATCCGATGAATGCGCAGAGTTTCACCGCAATGCGCTGTTTCAATCTGCATCTTCTTGACGAAGAGCTGCATCAACTTTTCGTTAAACTTCTTCACGCCTTCGCGTAACATATTTCCCACTCTTTTATACTCTGCGTTTAGGTGAACTTTGTATCTTTTACGTTCACTATTCAGGAATGCAACTTGTTCTTCATATTCCTTGACTTTTCGACAATCATCATCTGTGAAATTTTCTGGTTTCTTTTGAAGCTACAAAGAAACGTTGTCATGTCTAAACTAAGAGCGGTATTGAATTACCATGCATTTTGGCTTGGGAATTTCTCTGCGCAACTCATCCTCCCAGCGAACTTCCAAAACACCATTCATCATCTTCATCAGGGCTCTTTCCTTGAAGTCATCAGCGAGTAGAAATAGTCTAATCCGTTCCTCCTCTGCTGCTTTAGTTTCCAGCAGTTGTTGTTCGCTAGGCGAGAGATAGGGTAGGATTCCAACTTCATTGTTTTCTACCTTCGTCAGCAGAATGGGGTCTTCGTCCTGCAGCCATTTCGGGTCAGTGATATTCACATCGATGCGGTCATCGATGTCTGAGAAGTGGTTTAGTTCGGAAATGATGTAGCGAAGACGCGCGTTGCGCTCTGCAATCAATGCCATTTCCTTCACTTTCTGCTCCGTCAGTTCTCTGAATTCGGTATTGAAAAGATCCCGTAAGCTACGTTGGTGTTCCAAGGACATGGATCTACTAACTTCACGCTGATAAAACGTCAGTATTTCCATTTGCTGATATGGCAGGTTTCCGATGTCGGTGTGCATGGGTGTGGTAGTCCCATGGAAACCCACATGCGTCTCAAACTCCTGCTCTTTTTCCAAATTGCTCTCCTGTAGATCCTCGCTGGAAAGTGCACTGAAACGAATGACACTTTCTTCCTTGAAATGCGGGGCAACGCTTTTGAGGTCCTTGATTTCACTAGAAAAAGGTAGAATCTAGTTAACAGTAATTGCCCATTTAAATGAGAGTTACTCCTCATTGATGTATCGCCATGGCCGAAATGTGTCTTTGGAACATAGAATTTCCAATTCACGGAGAATAGTGAATTGTTCTATACGGGCTTTCGGAATGATGTTCATAACAAAATTGCAATAATTTGAGACGCGGAAGTTTCCAAATATAGCCCACAGGTTCTTTGTGGGCTCATCAATACTGTCCCAGAATTCAGCCTTCAGCAGATTGAACACCCGCTCGTGCTCTTGGATGAGCATTTCCAGGTAGAGTTTAATTTCTTCACAGCGTTCTTTGTTAGCCTTGACCAACTCATCTCTATGTTGCAAATTCAAGTTGAACTCTTGCAAATCGAGTCGTTCGTTGGGCGGTCCATTAAGGTTGTGATCCAAGAGTACATTGGCTTCGTTTTTAATCGTGTTTAAGAGTTGCAAAAGTTCCTCTCGCTGCTTGGCGAATTTTAAGCGCTCGGATTCATGTTTGATGACTTTCTGGTACTCCAGCCAACACATCTCCTCGTACTGCCCTCTTGGATTGAAGCCAATGCTGGGTTGCTTGAACATATCCGCCAGTTCTTCCGAACGTGCAAATAATGCAGCCTGCTTCTTGTTAGTTAGTGGTGGACCGGGGACCTCGCCACATAGAAGGGTACCATCGCGGCCCAACGTGAAAAGTCGATGGTTGTTATCGTCATAGATACCAGAGGCAATGCCGCCAGTGAATCGATGGTGTGGGTAGACTACCTGCTTGATTTGGAAGGATGTGTTCCGGACAATACAGAGACCGTCGTAGCCATATGAACAAATGTAATTTGGGTCAAATTGGTAGAATATTAGACGCATCATGTGGTCGCTTTTGATTCGGTTTAGAATCCTCGCGATTGTATCCTAGAAAAGGATGTTTCAGATACTTAGTGAGTTTAAAATGTGTAACCAATATATACACTTACTGCACGTTTAATTTCCAATTCATGCAAATTTTTATTGTCAATCGGTACTGCGTAAAACAAGCGATCGCGTCTAAGTTCATTCATTGAGGGATATAGCGCCATGTAGAGTCTATTAGGATTTTCCAGTTCATACACCATAACAGTGGGTTCCTGATTCCTTATTATGCAATATCGCACAATGATATTACCGGCATAAAATTCCTTAGTTGTCACAGGGATTATGAATACTCGTAGACAACTAGAAGCTCCCACAACCAAATAGTCTACGATCTGTTTTCCGTAATTGACATTTCCAATAACTTTAAACATTTTCCCAGGTTCACCCTAAGAGTATTATGTATCGGTAATACCCTAAGAAACCCAAGCATGACTTGTGTCACCTCTGTAATGAAGATTTGCCCGCTTTCCATGTTTGCCACAGCAATAACCCGTTGCGATTCAAACATTTTTATCTCATTCAAGGCTACGAATGCCAAGTAGAATTTGCACATCTGGTCGAGGACACCTTTAATGCAGGAGTACAATTTCAGGTGGCCAGTTGCGAACCCCACAGCTACGTAAGGATACAAATTGTTGCAGCAGAATGATGATGCTTCCGTGTTAAAGTTGATCGTCTGGACATGCTTGCCAGTCTTGCTCTCCCAGAGGGAAAGCTTGGTGGTCTGCGAGAGAGTTGCAAAGTACTCGTTCAAAGGAGGAATAATACCAAAATGCGTGATTCCTGCTTCATCATCACGTAGCAGTTGAAATTTACCAGTGCTGGTATCATAAATGAGTACGTCATGAGCTGCCGTATTTCCCACTATATAGTCCCTCACTGAACGTGATTTCAATGTTAGAAAGTCATGACCAGATGATATGATTTTGCTAAATTCCCAATTCTCTTTAGTGTAATACTAAAAGCAGTCGTTTATAATGCAAGATCCGATTAGCGCCTTATTTGCCACTCACCCGAATCACGTTATCAGGACTATGAACTGCTAAGCCATTTTTAAAGCAACAAAATGCGCCAATACCAGGTCCCTGGAACTCCTTGGATGAGATAATAGTTGTCATCTTGTAGGATTGGATATCGTACTAGAAACAAATATGTGAATATCTGCAAAACACGAGCGTAAGCTTAAGCAAAACCTTATAAACATTTCCAGAGCAATCGACCGCATACGAGTAGCCATCATTCAACCATTTCACATCGGAAAACTTTAATTTCAGATCGGTATTCTCAAAGGTCATGGGTAACTGACGCAAGAAACACTTTTTTCCTACGCATCCCGTGACCCAATATGTCACATCCTTGGTATTAGGGACCAGTAAGCTCATGTACGCCAATGCAACGCTATAGTTAGCCCTACAGTATTCATTCATAGACTAGAGAGCGCTAAATAATATTTTGAAATGCGTATCCTACTCTATTTGTATGTTGTCATTGAAGACTTTATTCGTAGGGGTGGTGCTAAGGTGCTCGCCAGTTCTCCATCTCCATATAACAATGGCACACTCGGGGTATCCGCTTATGCCAAAAAGAAGGTCGCCTTCGGAGAATGCCAGGGCCCGTATGTTGTTCATCTCACACGTAATTACCATGGCCTTAGTTAGGGAAGGATAGATGAGGACGAAGAGTCTAGGATATTCGCGCATCTCCGTATACGCGAAAATTGGCTGGGATTTGTGTCCGGCAATGGTCGACACACCCTCCCCGTTTGCATCACCATTGCAATGCAATAATTGTTGCTCGCCATCAGGCAAAGTCTTGAAGATGATTACACAGCCGTTGCTTATTGCGATTGCGTCTTTGCCCAAAAGTGTTATATGGTCTATTCTCCGAAATTTGACCCATCTGAGGATCAAAGTGCTTAATGTATTGTATATGCTTTGAAACCGTCTTTAATCAATCTATGAGATATTTTACATTGATTGATGATTGATGATTTTCCTCTCATGCAAGATTCACAGCATAATGAACTATGAATTTTTTTTATTTAATTAAGTAATTGTGGCATCTACTCACATAGGGTTGTATTTTACCACAAAGGGTGCTAAGGTGTTGGGTATATCAGACTTGGGCATTTTATATATGGAAGATGTAGGTTTCAGAAGTAAAATGTAAAGCTCATAAACGTGGGACACTTACAAGCTTCGAAATGTCTCCAACTACTCTCGTCAAATATCGATCAATCACGGTGTATTGTCATAGAAACGAGTACGAAATATGTTTAGCAATTTCAGGAATTGGTTGTGTATTCGATCTAGTAAGAATTGAGATGACTGAGAAAATTTACTATAAGAACACCTAGCTATGGTAAGTTAAAAGGACAGAATCCCCTGTCGAAGCAATTATGGATTCAAGATTCCCCACTGGTCTGACACTGCTAGGTGTAGGTAAATTAAGCTGCTCTTGTCATCCATGCAAGGAGCTGAGGAGCTCTTGCTTCTCTCCAAAGGAGAATTATGGAAGGTTACGGGCCTGGACATTATCCCTTCAATTACCATCTTTGTAATTTGGGATTAGTAGACTCGTGCCCTGCAGAGCATGCGGAGGATGGCCAGAAACGACCCAGCATATACTACGACAGCGCATATGGTAAAGGAGCAGCTGGACGCCCTCGGACATAATCGCAATGCCTCCAAGGGAGCTATTGAATTTCAAAAGGAGTCACTTGTATTTTAAGTTAGAGGGTCACAGTACAATAGGCCTTTTAGGCCGCAGTGATCAGGGTGAATGGTGCCCGTAGACCCCCAAATATAATAAAAATAATAATAAGTAGATCTTCAATGAATAAATTGTACAAACAACTTGAAAAATATGCCATCATCTATTATTTCTGCCAAAAGAAATTTCTTTTAAGAATATCAATTGTTATTAGCAATTCAATTCATATGTAAATGTTTCTTCTGCTTGTTACTTATTCTTCATGATAGCTTACGTAATCTTGTTATTCCCTAATACGCTCATAATTAGCATTCCAAACCTGAAGCGTATCATTGTACGGCATTGTTTAAATCAATCCAATTTTCCGCAATTCAATTCAATTGAAATTGTAAAGATGATGATATGGGCGACGAACCGAAAGTGAAATCGCATTGGATCCTAAGTGGATTATATACGGGCAACAATTTGTGATCTTTTATTATCAAATGAATTATAGTATAATTAGTAAATTAAAACGTAGAACCTATAATATAATACTTTATATAAGAGATCTAGTAATCAAGACTGACTTTTGGACTTGGACTTTGAATTGTTCACTTTTGATAAATTGTCCCTGGAATCGGTGAGACACTCCTCTGATTTATGGCTAGCTTCGGGCGTCTTGGACTCCTTCATGCGCACTGGTTTCACGTTTCCTTTGAACTTTATATAGAACTTGAGCTCTTCAACGAACTCCTCCATGAAGGTGGCGTCATGTCTAATGGACTCTTTGGCGACGTGCAACAACATCTCCACGAAGACGAGGAACATGGCCAGAACGGTACCTCCCACCGTCACCCAGAATACCCCACCAACATTCTTCAAATTCAAGGGTTTGGCTTCTTGTGATTCAGTTTCCGCCTTAAAATTAAAATCTAAGTAAGCTGAAAACATTTGGGAAACGAGGAAAGACCCACAGGACATTGGCCACCTCCTCGACGTTCTTCCCACCACTTCCTCTTCAGTTCAGCAATTCGACCAGATTCCTGCAGTTTCAAGACGGCTGTACTCAAAATATTTCTGTATGGTGAATCTGTTAACATCGGCAGTTTTACTAAGAGTACTTGTTGCATCTTAAATATAGTACTTTTTCGCATAGCTATGCCATATCCTTTCTCATCCAGTAAGTCACCAACTTGGGTCAATGTGCAGTGCCTTTGCGTCTCGTACTCAATGGACGTAGACTCCATGAAGAACGCATAGTGCTCGTCCTCTCTCTCCGCACGTAAAACACCATCGCTGTTCTGCAGTGCCATCACGTCGTCCGCATTTTCATCCATGTGCAAAAAGATCTGATGGTAGTCGTCAACAGTTGAGTCCTATAAGGTGAGACAACGAAACGCAGTTAAACAATACTCCTGGACGTCGAATCGGTGTACCCTAAAAAAATTTGCCGTTGCTCCGTTTTTCTTGGCACCGTATTTGATACCAAGTTTGTCGGACTTCGCTACCAGCTCATGCACATTCGCAAAGAGCGCATCAGGGTTTTCGGTGGTGAGAAAGGCGGCCAAGTTGGCCGTGTAAGAGGATACCATGATCAGCGTGAAGAACCACCACATGCCGGCAACCATTCGTGTGGCTACGGCACTGAAAATCCCAAAGTTTTGGTCATAGATATGTTGCCACCCTGAATTGCGTACATGGGTGCTATTTCAGTGCCCTGTTGCATAAGACTGCCGATTGTGAACCAGAACGAGTTGCGAAGGCTGAATTGGTTGATGAGGAACTCGGGCTCCTCAATGCAGGGGTACGGATTCTGCCACTCAGCCGCGCACAGACGACCCATGATAAACAGCGAAATGGAGACCACGAAGTAGGCACCGCCCAGCCATAGCCAGACCTCCAGAGCGAAAGGCTCGGCAAACGAGAAGAAATTCGGAGGCGCCTTCTTTGGCTTCTTGAAGAGGACACTGATGCCCAGGTTCATGAAGGGAGATGTGAAGTCAACTGCTTCTTCGCGCTCGGACGTGATGGTGAAATCGGTAATGGCCAAATCGGCAGTCTGCAATACAAGAAATTGCTGTCGACTTGGCCAGAGTCGAAGGAAACTTACGTAGTCCATAAGATCTCCAATCATTCCTGACCATTTGCCCGTAGTAAGGTTCTTCGCCCCGTTGGCCTTATCCTCCCGGATGATGAATGTGTAGTTGAAGCCCTCCATTAAGCTCAATTCATTTATCAAATCAATGCCGAATCCTTCGAACCGATCGTTGCCGTACAAGCTGGCTTGGGATTCCTTCAGCATACCATAGGGGTCAGTCTGTTACCGAGGATATAGAGATTAGGTCTTCAATTGGGGAACAAGTCAGGTCTAATGCCTACAAGGGCTGTTATCACTGTGAAGGTTTTGTTTTGAAGACTCAGTTCACTAGAGGGTGGTGCAGGGGGGTAAACGCGGGTCATATTTATTCCCTCGGTGCCATTCCATGCGCCTACTTTAATTATGCCCCCTTCCGATAGCTCGATGATGTCCAGATTGAAGTCTGAACGAAAACCTTGATGGTCAAATTTTATTGGACCTGTAAGTCCTTTCATGGAGTTCTGAAATAAAAGTGCGTATGCTGGATATTTCTTAAATTTGATATTTTGACATCGAATTTTAGAAATTCCAGTCTTGCCGTGGCCAACGAATTTAATTTTCAGCGTGTGCTAATTTGGGTGTCAGGACAGAATCACTTAAGACAAAATCACATAGGATAAAATCACATGGACAAAATCACATGGACAAAATCACATCGGGTGATAATCACATAGGGACAAAAACACATATTTGTACTTGTTTTAAATTAACTTGACAAAAAAGACCCATTTGCTTTAAATAGGATAGGTTCTTATGATGATAATGACCCATTATTCAGTATTCAACTTGAAACCATAAGCAATCTGCAGCCGAGTATATTGCTAGGACTACAAATTATAGAAGGATGGCATTACGGGCTCCAATCACTTTTTTAATGCTTTCATCCAACTGTTTGGACATTTCTGGATGGAATCGTACTTACAACATACCACTGGTCAGCGAATCCCTGGCCGCCTTAACCAATTAACTGTGTCGATCATTTTACAAAGTGCCTCCCAGGTTGTGTCGCGATAATGAAGCGATGACGGATATAGTCGTCAAACACAGAGTAAGTTGCGCTGAAACCGGTTTTAGCGACTTGGGAGGTACAAGGAGCCAATGAGGTTGCCATCAAATGGCAACCAATTTTACGCATGACGGATATATCCGTCATGACACAATATTCCTGCCATTCTTCCATGACGGATATAGTCGTCAAACACACTTAACTGGTTAAAAACTTTTAGTTTCAATAAAAAAACCTAACTTGTGATTTTGTGCCTATGTGATTTTGCCCATGTGATTTCGTCCTATTTGATTTTGCCACATGTGATTATGCCATGTAACTGCTAATTTGCTGATTTGGGGCCTCAATAGATACTTCCCATATTCATTAAATAGCAGGACCCTCACCGTTTTCATGAAATTAATTACGCTGTGGCCATGCTCCCAATTGTCTGTGCTATTGCAATACAATGGTCTGATATTAAACTGCTTGGCCATTTCAAGTTCACTTAGTGCAGCCGCAAATAGATTTACAGCGTCCACCATCATGGCCGTCTCCAGTTGCATCTTCCATGCAGCTGCATATTCATTTTCCTCGATGGTGCGGCTCTCCATCGCGCGATCCTTCTCCAACTGGCCGGCAATCTCGATTACGGCGTTGTCATCCGGATCCACCATCCGGATGCCCGTGATATTCGTCTCACTGTACTGGTAGGGGTTCAGGTTAATGGTGTGCATGTCCATGTTCGTCACAATGTAATTGTGTACGTTCGTCATCAAGCCCACTTGCTGCGCCTGTTTAAGGATCTCCTCCAGGTGCTCGATGGTGCAGTCCAATACGAAGTGGGTTTCTCCAGCGCGCCATACTTCTTTCAACACCGGTCTGTAAATCACAACCTTCTATCTTCTGTCTACATTTACACGCTACAATGAATAACTAAGTTGAAATAATGTTAGAGATATAATTTGCCTAAATTTCTTGTAATCTTTAACCCGCCCTACAGCGACAGGTATCAATTAACAGCGAATTTCGTCTGTTCTTCAGACGCCATTTTGTCGTCTTCCATTGGCCACTATATTAGTCCTGTTCTATTCCTTGATCGCTAATCTATCGATGTGGTCTAAACCAATTTCGAAGCTATTAACTTATAAACCCAAATACTACAGTAATAGTCATATTTTCCAATGTTTCAATTATTCATGAGCTCCTTATAACAGGTGAGAACAAAGTTAATCAATTTGTGTGCCATGGGTATTGTAGTTATAATGAACCTGGACATATAGGGGAAAAGGTGATAGAATGGAAGTACAAGCTAACTCGGTTATAGCGATCCCTGATATAACGAGAACCCGGATATACCGAGGAAAACGGACACATTTGGTTGGTCCAATGCTATTTATATGGGAGTAAAACTCGCTTTTTACGAGCAAACCCCTGTTTTAGCTAGTTAGTTCGTGGGCCTCATAAAATTTTTCTTTGAATTCCTGCCTCCGCTCAGTAGACGAAAGTGAGTGATGAGTGAACAAACGGTCCTTCTGCATTCTGCAATCGTACGAACATACTGCACATTTGTCGAATTTTATTGTGCGACAGTAAATTTGAAATGGATATAGAAGAATTTGTATCTATTGACAGCAATGCTCCGACGTACCTACTCCCGAAGATATTTTATCTGAAATTCAAGCAAGAGGAACTGA
>JAOEHK010007544.1:0-13031 GCA_025447835.1 Labidoglobus nevermanni
GGGGGGGGGGGGCGTAGGGACTTTTCAAAGCGTTTGGTGGGGCATGGCTGAAAAAGGTTGGGAAACACTGCTCTAAACAATCCCGTATTCAATCAATGACGAAATTATATCATTTATTGATTATGCACGTCATTTACGTGAGAAATAATAAATGAGTCTAAACCTAATTTCAGTGTTAATCCCATAACTTTTGATCTACCACAAACATCCCATCTGTACAAGCATTAATTACATTTACCTCGCTCTTCTCAGATTAAATGTATTGCTGCTAGTTGCGCACAAATAAACTGTAAAGTGAACTGAGCTTGAGCTTTAAATTGCCTTGCCAATGTGAAAATGCACCGAAATTGGTGAAAGCTGAGGCAGATGTTGTATATGAGAGACAGAACAATAGGACACAATACGCGTTATCATCAAAGCGTTTTCGATTATGCACATTGCGCCCGGTCAACCTGGTGCTTCGTCTCGTTTCCCAGGCACCGTCCTTTATTAGGCAGCCCTAGAAATCTAGGACAATACCGGCTTGCTGCTGCTGCTTTTACTTGTCAGTGTAGCCGACAGTTTAGCCTAGTTCATCGTTTTCTTTCTTCGCAATTCTTCGTTCGTTCTAATTCAACGACTCTTGAATGCACGATCAATGTAGGCGATTGTGGCTCAACTGATTTATGCCATTGTAGCTATAGCACACATCAGAGCATTCAACACAATGTTATGCCTTACACAAATGCCGCAGTCACTCCAATTGCTGTAATCATTAGTCAGAATGTTGTCAGTAATTAAATCATAGGATGGGATTAATCATCAGGAAGGGTTTGAGTTAGACAGTTGCAAGAATACTTGCCGAATATATTATTAGAAACTAGTATTACGTAGATATTTGTCAGAATTGTGACCGATGTGGTGGTTCACCGACGTACAGATATTTATTTTTCATGGATTGCAAGAACTAAACGTTATTTCATTGGAAAGTTATTTCCAGTCTTTGTTCTGATCAAAGCAAACCAAGAGCTGGCTGCACTTATGCGCTTTTATTTACTGCTTTCAGTGGTTTGAACATATGGCATGAATTCGAGTGGTGATCCCTTCCGCACAAGAGGCGCAGAGGCTACCAGGACGTGTTTTGGGCTAATGAGATACAGGAAGTATTGCCTGAAAGAGGTCTACATATCTTAATAACATACAATGTAAAATATGTTCCGCAAATCAAGCTAATCTGACTACTTCAATAATGGAACAATGGTTGGGCAACTAGGGATGGAAGCAAATTATGTTGAATAGAATTGCACCCAAAGGCAACGCTGTTAGACGCATGCGCAGAAGACCGACTCGATCGCTATTGCAATGGCGTTAATCATGCAAAGTGATGGGTTTTTCGCTATAATTTTCGAACCACGAGGTATTTTCCAATTATTTTTCCTTCCACATTGTCCCAGGAGTACATGGAATATGGCCAATATTTCATTTCGATCGAATTATTTGTATTTTAGGTGGAAATTTCACACATACAGACAGACGGACAGATACATGTGAAATTCGATATCATTGATCCTTCCGCAACTACCTGTTCAGTGACATAGCAATGACTACCACTAACTACTACTTCTTCCACCGTTCCTGCAATTATAAGTTGCGATATTACTATTCAAAATCTATTGAATTATTTATAAGCCTCCAGTATGAATTTCAAATCAAATTTGCGTCCGAAATGTATACAATTGCGCAATTGTTATTCATTCTTGAACCATGAAATCGTCGCACTATTGATATTAATGAATAGACTTCGATACAAATAATGAATAATACAATAGGTTTATTTGTACTTTTAAGATAGTGTTATTAATGATTCAATGATGGAATCTATTCCATTTGTAATGTGTTTTCGATAACAAACACACAAATAACGTTGTGAAACTCTATAGCATATAGTCCACATCGCAAATTTTTAATAGTAATTGACGTTCGAATCGAACGGTGAACGAGATTACACTATAGTGGTATCACAGTTATTCATGCTGAATGCATAATGCACTCTATCATAACGTGCCTTAACAATAATGATTGACTGCAAATAATCAAATTGCGAAATGCCGAATAAATGTAAGCAAATGAATTCATCAGTATTGTAATCTATCAATCGATAACCTCGACAGATGGAGGTGTAATAGGTTCCACAGGCAAATATTTGTCGAGGGCAGTATATTCGTGCACAAAGAAGGCAAATTCGAAGAGACTAGAAGCAGTTATAAATAGCCTAATCATAATAAATCAGAATAATGTTGGCTTGGGCAGCAGCGTCAATTGCTGGGCTGTTAGGGATTCGGGAGATGCCGTTGCATGCAAACGAGGAGCAGGCTAAAATTTGCAATAAATCAGCACGATGGGTTCCCAAACTGGCCACCACGGCATTGCTGCACTTCTGCACTTTTCCATCCCACTCCGCTGCCATGTGCGTGAATGCCGGCATTATTTTCTAACGTTGAACAAATCTATGAATAATACGTGACAGCAACGTGTTACGTTTAGCGGTACTATTTGGTTTAGCACTATCGCGCGATCTGTTAACATTCCATTGATTTCATGGAATAAACTACGCTATTTATCTTGCAATTGGCAACTACATGTTTCTTTGCACCCTTTTACATACTTATGAGAGATGACAATTGACCCTTTTGGTCATGTCTAAGGCACATGGCAATAAATATACACGTAAACGTCCTATGACTTCCTACCAATTAAAATTCATGTAAATTCCAGTTGACAATAAAAGGTGCTCAAATGCACCTGTACACCCATTACCGGACTCGGAATTTCCTTTGTTGGATTTAGTGAACTAGTGAATTGAGTGCATTGCTGAACCATTCATTCTGTTAGCACTGATGATATTTTATATTGCAAATGCATGTAATCGAGCATTTGATAAGGCTGAATATCAAATTGTCAACTATATCGAGTAAAATACTAAATCCTGAAGGATAAAACAAAGAATTGTCGTGTACAAGATTAGTTACAAAACTAATGGGGCAAACGTTACGAAACTAAAAACGAGGATACAGAAACATAATTAGTTAGGAAATTAGCAATTAATTAGGAAACAGACACCAACAACCTGAGCCTTTAGTTCTAGAACAGTGATTCCCAAAGTGGTCGATATCGACCCCTGGGGGTCGATTTTGATTTGCAGGGGGTCGACGACAACGAAACAAGAAATTGGGGGTCGACGAGATGTCAATAGGGGTCGACGTAAGAGTAAAGCTAATAACAGTTCATGGGTGGATTGTGCCAAATCCCGTACTCGTAGACACTGCTGGCGGACAAGCACGGGGAACACCCTGGCTCCCCGTCCCTCGAAGATGGGTATTCCCCATGCTTGTTCTAACTTGGTTGATCCACTCAGTCCTTGGTTTTTCTCTTGCTCTATGTCCCACCTCCCACTGCAGTATATCATAGATTGGTTATACAGGTCCCGCTCTCCATATATCTGCTAACCATCCCACTCCTCTTAGCAATAGGTCTCGGCTTAACACCTATCCAAACTCTCAGCCGTCTAACCACTCGGTGGCTGAGTGGTGACGTAGTTGCCTTCTGGGCCGTGTGTCCCGGGTTCGATCCCCAGCACAGCGTTACCGTTCACAATCGAGTGGCCAGCGGAAAAAGTATCAGTACGCGTCTTAGATGTAAGGCGGGTTGTAGTGCACCGCTCTTCCACGACTAACCAACCCAATTTCAATCAGGTCCTTCTAGATGGCAGTGTAGTCCATACAATGCCGAGACGCAAACCTCGACCAGCATGATCTTCTCTGAATGCTTAATCGGGCAGTGGCTTCGGCTTCGGTTAGACTTCGACCTAGGTATCACAGAGACATGTAATGCAGAGATGCAATCCCCGACAAGCATGAGCTCCTCTGCCAATCTCTCCTGTATCCTTCCTATGTAGGCACGTGATAGTGTCGTTTATGCAATGCCGAGTCCATCTCGACCAGCATGATCGCCTGCCATTCGCCATTCCTTCCTCAGCTTGCACAGTTGGGTGGATCGAGTAGCTCAACAGCAGTGCTTTTTCTCGTTTCTACACATTGCGATATTGTGATTTGGTATTCTTAAGTTCTCTTAAGTTCATTAGCTAAAGCAACAAAATATTCACTTGTATAACCTTATTCTGCGAATAAAAAATATGTTAAGGGACCATACCTCTTTAGTCATTTATGTACAATCTCGAATTACCTAACATATCTATACTCTCGACAATTGAATCCAGTAAAACAATCTCTTCGATTCTAAAGTGACCTAATAATTATTGAATTCATTTCCATCCAGTGGTCATCGTCTTGGCAGTAAATATGTAGCTTAAATCTGCCCCCCTGAGGATGATATCGGGAAATATAAATGTCATATAAAGCCATGTACGATAAGTTGTGTTTTTGGAGAGTAGGTAATGTGAATGGCAATTTAAGTAATCACTTGAAGGTTTTCACAAGGAATGCATCTGCGGTTCCTCAGAGATCCTTAAATTCGATACATGATGTCAGTTGCATTTACGTTATCAGCAGCAATGGAAGAGAGTTTATGGCAGCTAGGTGTAGAAGCCAAGTCCACAATTTAAACTTTTCAAATATGAACGCGCACACAATGAGATAAAATAATCTCAACGCAAGGAAGATAATAAAAGTTGTGTTTGAAATTGCACATTGTTTATTTTCCCTCGCGTTTCCGAACGAGTAAATACAATGCCAGCCTTTGATAAGCCGCACCGCTTTCCTGATATAAAATGATGGCTCTTATCACTTCTGCTGTATCAAGATACAAGTCGGGGAATATCTTGATCTTCTCTTCTATTGTTTATAATTGCGGAATATAATAGATGCAAATCCAAAGAGCAAAAGCTTCAAGTCCAATTTCTATTGATTTCTACTTGTTCACGATATAAATGCCATGAAACTGTCTAGATTCAGAGCCCCATAGTCAACCAAACCCAACTACGATTGCTTCTAATCAAAGACGTGAAATTTATTTAGTTTCCACTTGATAAATTTTACCATCTTTTTTTTCAAATAGGAAATACAATTCTGAGTTATTTTCAATTTATCAGAGATTAAGACTGTTCGATAGTGAACTGGCACCAGTTGTTCATATGGGCAGACGGCAAGAAATACGCTGGTAAGCTCTTCAGCAAATGCAAAGTTTTTGCATTAAAAAAGTTTTATCAGTTTTGCTCGAAGTTTGAATAGGTTTGCTGAAATTTGCAATGATTTTTTAAGATGAAGATGTCCGTCTATAGGGAATTGCGTGTGAACTAAGCGACTTCCACTTCAATATTATTGTTCTTTGGTGGTGGCAGATCGATGCAGATTGCAGATAATTGCAAGCCGCACGCAATTAAATCATTCTTGCTCGGAGCATGCAAAACCATCCGACACGGCGTGTGCCAACGCAAATAACATTAAATGCTTCACGAGGCGCATTCATATTTATCATGTGCCTTACTATTTCGGTGGATACATCCAAATTCATGCGGCGAACAACGCGAGAAACTTGCGATGAATTATGAAGCGCCCAGGGAGAGATGTGTCGGAGCCAATTTTTGCTGCTACCTGAAACAGGAAAAAGGAAGTGAGACCAACACGCAGGGGAGCGCGTAATGAAACTACTTCGTTGACAAACAAATTCAATCTTTTTCTACGTCGTCATTTGTTAGCTGCTTCATATTGGAGCAGAGCTCTCCTCCATTTATATTTTCATTTCATTACCAAGTGACCTTTACTTCCACCTTCTTTCATCTCGTTTATTCTCCAAAATATTATAACAATGGGCTAAGGCTAAATAAGTCAAATGGCTTCTGGACACTGAAATACAAATTTGCCTCCAGCCAGATTGGATGTACTTGCCAAGAGAAAGCAAAGCCAACCAAATATCATAAAACACAGGATTGGAGAAACGCATGCTAATAACTGGTCGAAAGGCATAGCTATTTGGCATAAGACTTTGACCCTTCCCAGAATGCATTACTATCCCTTGGCGATAAAACACGGAATTGCTCCTATTTATAAATCCTATTCACGATTCGAAATTGAACAATAATAAGATTACAGATATGACGGAATATAAAGGCAATTGCGGTTAGTGCTGCGGTGAAAGTTGATTGCACATCAGAATGGTGCAAAAATATCCGGAACTATTAACGGGGCAAATTCATTAAATTCGAGTTAATTATCCTGAACAGCAGGGACAATTTGCTGCAAATTGGAACGCTCACTGTGGTTAATAAATGTCTTCATGCCTAACTCGATATTTGCGACTGCTGGAGTGATTGTAGCGGAAGGAATAAGAGTAACGCGCAACAATTGCATTCGCAATGGAAACCTAGGAAAAGTAAGACGACTTCAAATTTCCAACTGTACGCGATTCAAATTAGTGAAATGAGGCACATATTCAAAGGGAACTTCCTTGAAGTCCTAGCATGCCCTCAAGTTGTTATGAGCTACAAAACTTTGTAGATTCTACATTTGACAAAAACATGAAACACTCAGTGGAATAACTTTGGTGCGGCTAAAGCAAGATGCTAAGACTGCAACTAACATTTGGCTTTTGCAAATAACTTCTGATGGAAGCTGTCAGAAAGGATGACGAAACTTTTCTCTTCATGTATTGTCATACAAGACAGATGGTAATTAGCTTTTTACTTGCATGGTTAATATTTCGTTTGGCATTTCGCAGAATTCATGTATCGCACCAACAAGCGGCATTTGCAAATGTAGGTTGCCAGCAGAAGAGAATTGGTAAATGATTGAAATAAAGAGAGAATCGGAAGAATGAAAAATCGATTGAAAATATCAAATGTTACACGCTGCTATTCATTGAAATTCAGTGGAATGAGGAAATTGAACCGAGGTCAAGTTTGATCATCGTCACAACTCACAGAAGCGATTTGTTGCGAAAAACTGGGACCTGAATAAGCCAGTGATGCGTGGTATATGTTTGCGAAAACAAATGATGCAACAACTTAATATTCACAATGTGTCTAACATCAGGCAATGAAACAGACTGTCCAAGACATCAACTTTGTGGAATTAGAAGTTAAACTGCGACAAGTTACAGTCCAAGTTCGTTCGACGCAAGGGACTGTGATATCAAGCAGTTAGGCGGGAAAAAGTTACAACTGCATCAAACTGGAGAAGGCTCCATTTAATCCAGTATCTTTAGCATAACGTGAATGAAATTAGCTCGGTTTCACAGGAAGAAAAACAATGTCAACGAGAAGCGATTGCAGGTGTTGCTACTTAAATTTTTTCTACATTTTTGCACCCGAGAAAATCTAATGTAATTTAGCCTGAGACAACGAGATGCGGGAAGCGTGTGTGTAGACGCTGACTTCATGGACTCCGCCAGACTATAGCCAGACAGACAGGTATTGTTCAGGAAATTTCCCAAAGGCACAGTTATCCTTTCCGGGTATTACAGTTTATACGTGGCGCTGGCGAGCCTGCGTGTGGTTGTTGGTGTGTGCGCGTGCGTTCTTTGGATATGGCGGGTACACAGGCGGAAAATGTGGAGGAATGATACAAGAGAGTGCAACGAAATGCTGCTCCTGATACTGGAATGCGCTCGTTCCTCGCAAATGCCTGGAAATGTATGGACGAAATTCAGATGCTTGATATTGCACCGTTGCAGATATTCAACACGTGTACTCGCAAACAGAACACAACGTCGACGACAATGAGGACATGTAGTAAGGAAAATACGCGTCGGATCTACTCAAACCGATACCGCCTCCGGAGATAATGGTGTTCGTCCAGATGACGCCGTATTCCTGCCCGACGCCTGCCGAAAGTTCATTTGAATTTCCTACACTCTAACATTTCCAAATGATAATCAGTTTTCCTAGGCGCTCGGTTGCAAAGAACTATTGAAATAAAAACATATAAATTCTAACTTCATAGGCAAATAGTTGATTCATTTGATAAAAATACTTATTAAAATATTATCGTTTAATTTTGGGTTGAAAAGAAATTGTCGAAGCTCCAAATGTATTTAATGTATCGTAATCTTTACTGCCAACCGGTTTCAGCCCAAACATGGCTCAAAGATCACATTTATTATCGTTTAATTAATATGGTAGCTCCTGTTATCCTTACTAATATCAAAGAAATTATTGTTAGTATGGTTATGTAACCACGGGCGGAAGTCAGGAAATGCCGATAAATGAGTTTTTAATACAGGCCAAGAAATGTACAAGGGATTAACTGCTATTGACTACTTATATCTTTATTTAAACACCATCCTCTCTAACTCTCTCTGTGATATGAGTTATATTTTTGGAGTTCACACGTACACGTACAGCGTAGTTCAACCTAACTTATCTTATACCAAGCTAACCTAAAAAACCCTTTTGGCGCGTCCGTTACTGAGTGTGGCGAGAACCCATATACCGGGTGTTACACATATAAATTTAATTTCCTTTTACTTCAACATTGCTCAAAAGAGGAGTTTAACGTATAGCAAGGATTGAAATATTATTGAGATTATATATATAATATTTGGGGTGCGAATTTTATTATCCCAAGACAACCAGAACTTTAAGAAGGAACAAGTATAAAGGACATAAAATCCTATGAAAAACAAAAATCAAATGGCACATTTCGGCGTTAAATATGTTAAAATGTATGATTCGTCGTTATAGTGATGATGATGATATTTTCTTCTCAGTTGCAACGTCAAATCCTAATATATTTTGCATGTTGCAGCATGCATGTAATATATTACGAGGTACATTTGCACGTCGGCGGCCAAGATGAGCGAATTAATAAAATATTAATAGAGTAGGTGTGCATATCAGCCTTTAAATAAATACGTTTTAATGCGTGTTGTCGTTAAACGAAAGCAGTAAGCGGTAATAAATAATGCGCCTAAACGCTCCAAATGTGTCAGCATATAGACACATGAATTATTTGATTTGCAATCAGATCCATATGCCACTGCAGTATTGTAACCCATGTTTGCTGATAAATATTGTACACCGAATTGTTTCAGCACAACGTCGCCAATGAATAACGCTGGAATGTTCTCATTATACTGCAATTGTTGTTTCAATAATGTTCTCATATTTATGTTCACTTTTACCTAAACTAATGTTGCATATTGATACTTAAATTTGCTTAATTTTGTAAATGTTTGATGAAGTCAATCTCAACTGCAATAACTTCGTCTTCCTATTCAAATTTCTTTAGTAGAATGAGGTCATTTATTCGCAAACTAGTTTGGTTCCAATTTGAGACTTCATATTTTCGCAACCATATGGTCATTGGAGTTTTTCCGAGGTGCTCCAGATCCACTTGCTTTTTGGCCCTGAACTTATAAACAATTATTAGCCATTCATACGTCCAATATTACCTATAATCCCTGCTGTTGCTGATGTTTCATTGTGAACGTTCCTGAACATGATGTGAATTCTCTCGGTCCTGCGCTCTCCCACTTCCTTACATCCGAAGATCGCGTTACAGAAGCCAATTGGAAATTAGCGATTTAGTGCTGTTTCTGCAAGTAGCTCGATGTTTTCTGCAAGATTTACCACCTTCTTTTCTGGATATATGCAAATTGTAATTCGCTTTGAAATTAGGTACCCACTCGACCATTAGTTCAGGGATCTGGGAAAGATGCTGGAGACACTAATCTGACGCGTCTCGTCTCCAATTACTTTGTTCCCTGCGTGCAGACTCGTTGCATGTGCACGTTATACGCATTCACTTATTTGAATTTATTGCAATTACCCTCACTTGCCTACAGAAAAGCGTATACCGCACACGCTGGGGATGCTCAAAACTTCTCTACGCTTTTCCAGTGCTCACATTTCTCGACGAGCGAACTTGCTTTCTAATAGCCATATGGGCGCAACTGCAAATTGTAATTGATAACATCGTCTTTTGTATCGATGCGCAGTAAACATATATTTCATATAAATTACTGCGCCCTACATATGCAACTAATAAGACATACAATTACATTGCACTAATGTTATTTGTGAGATGTCCATTGATATTTGCCCCTGCCCTCCACCCTCCCAACCCGAATAAAGACGAAGATGAATAGCTTATGTGCCAGCTAATGTATTGTACCTGGAAATCATCTGTTATCCATTACGAAAATTACTTTTCTGCCATTCTCCCGGCGAAACAAACGGATTGACTCAGGTTTAAGACACGTGATGAATTACAGGTTCTTAATGTTCTCATACGTCTGACTTTCATTTACATGCTCATTTCCTCAAGGCTGAAATTGTCAATTAAATGCAATCTCCAGTCTAGCGTGATGCGTTTAATTCTACAATATAATAAATTGTGTTTTTCGTTATATTACTATTTAAATATATAATCTTATCACGCATAAACAGATTAGTAGGTTTTCCACGGGGTTAGTGTACGGGCATGTCAGAAGGATATATATAGTCAATTAATACACTATTGCGACATTTTGGAAGCTTAGGAATCTTATAAATATGTGCAAAATAGTAGCGTTTTAGGGAAATCTTGAACACTTGGAGGCTGTAAAGAATTCAAGTTACACAGGAAATAAAAACTAATTTTCTATGTAACTAGGCAAGGTCCGTCATAAATAATTGAAGTACATGACATTTTTCCGCACTTAACGCGGAGGTATGCGGCTAATGGTTTCCTGCTAGGATTCCCACGCTCACTGACTGAGTGCCCAGAAGAGGAAACAGTGTGCGTTGCTTTGGCAACAAACCAAAAACTAAATTGCCGTAATTGCGGCGGCAGGCGACACTGGCCGGTCTGAACTGCCCTAGACTGGGACCAAACTTCGACTGTAAAAAAGATCAAAAGGCAAAGTCTAAAGGCTTGCTTGATTTGGAAATTTGAAGATGATTCTAGAATATAGTAATGATATTGAACCTGTTTATTTGAATCGCTGGCTTGTTCGAATTTCTTAAATCCTGACGATACTCAGTGTTCGTTAGCGAATCCATTGATACCCTTTGAATAGGATTGAAAGCTGGTTCGATGCACCTCGAAGTTCATGGCAGAGCCGAGAAGAACGTGATGAGGAAATAGCAATGCGGTACTGTCAGAACATGGTTTGCTGTGCGCTGATAAAAGGGCTGATAAAAGGGCTTCATGGGCGAGGAGACGCGTATGCAGGCTTTAGCTGACAAGTAGAAGACTCCAGAGAGCGCATAGAAGACGAATGAAAATCGATATGGAGCCGGGGTGCTGCAGGTAACGGGATCGAATTACATCCCCGTGGGGACACACCTGACATGGATACTTGCCGATTGGGGCAGGCTGATATAGTTATCAAAGATGCAGACATCCGTTGTGCAAGTTGCGGCGTCTTCCTACCATTTTGGCGCTTCTGATCAAGTTCACCGCCATTATTCACAAAATGATGGAACATTGCGCAATGGGTCTTGCCCAAGATGAAAATGGAAGAGCCTTATACTGATGAATCGTCGCAATTCACGCGCTTTGTTGATTCTCTGCCCTATTTATTCCAAATTGCATAATTTCCCGTCTTGCGACTTGCAAATTCATTATATGCCGTTAGGTAACCAAACTAGATGAAATGGCATAGAATTTTGAAAACGGATTGTTTCGTTTCAAATTAGAGCGATTTAATCGGGTTTTCTATATCACGAACAACAATATTGTCAAAAACGAATGGAATTGAATTGAGTTTGTAGAAACGGAGAGATATATGGCTCCAATGGCCGCCATTCGCGTGAAGTGCGCCTGTGAGAGTCATTGGAATGCTGTAACTCTTGATGGGGAGATCAAAGATCGATTCACCGGATAGAGCAATCGACGAACAACGAAATCGCGACAGCGAATAAAATTATAGCGAATATTTAAAAAAACCAATCGCACCGGTAATGTAATGCTGATGCCCCTTGGATCAATTCTCTTGATTGCTACTGCGCTACGTTGGATTGGAGTATGCAGGCGTACAAAGATACACGTTAATTCAATAGGGGCATGGAACTGCAAATGTGGTACTAGAAATTCTTGCAAACTCGTACCGCGTTATAGACGTGAATGTGAAGCATTTTCATGCGCTTTTTACTCGTTGGGTACAAGTTAAGAGAATATTACGCACATTACGCTCACCCTGGATATAGCGGATACTTGGGAAGTTGTCGGCATTGAAGTGTATAACACTTACAAAGTAGCGAAGGATCTAGGATCGACCTTGTCACATTTGCGGCGATTAATTCGCACTTTTCGCTTCGTGATTAAAGCAATTTGGCTACATTATCAAGCTGATGGGACCACTTTTGGCCGCCTTCTCGTGAGGCTGTCGGGATGCAAGCCCAACACGGCCATACATGTTCATGCGTTTTGCACAGAAATTTGGAAGCGTGCAGCGCCATTCACTTATCAGGCGGGTAAGGGTGAAAAGCCGGAGTGGCAAGCAGACTGCTCGCGCTATCCTTCGTCAATTGAGCAGAATAGGAACAATGCGCGCCAGGTAAATGTGTAAAGTTTAAATAGCAGCAGTGAAGGTTTTGAATTAATGATTTGAGCATTATTAACGCCTGCCCGAAGGCGAAGGTTCCGGGGAGGTATAAAAAATTAGCAATCAACGCAACGCTACGACATTAATTATTCTTTAATTATTACTAGTGGAGTACCCGGCTTTGCTTGGGTTTTACTGCTATTTGCACATCTACCCATGCATCTGTTCTACCCGTCCCCCTGTTAGCAATCGATTGGCGACGACTTCCTCGACTTCTTCGAGTCCAAGCCGTCGTTGTCGTCGTCGTTCTGCTGGCCAATGTAGCTAATCCACGTTTTCGCGCCTACCACGATTTAGCTGAGGAATGCTTCGCCTTCGCGGTTGAATCGCACATGGACACCAGGTTCCTGGCGATGTCGTGAGGTCTTGCGCTTATTGGTAACGATCTTAAACAAAGTGGTCCGCGACATCTCCGGAAACTGTGTGGCGAGTTCGTTCATCGTCAGCCCATGGTCCTCATGAAGCTTCGCTTGCACGCGTCCAGTTAGATCGTCGGTGACCACACTCGG
>JAOEHK010007566.1:0-13027 GCA_025447835.1 Labidoglobus nevermanni
ATTTCAACAATCGTTTGAACACCCGTGGTATCCCTGCATAACACGTCGACAATACTTTCCTTTTTTGCAGCGATTTTTGGGTTTTGAATGGGATTTAGGAACTGCACGTCCTCTATTTTAGCTTCACCAGTGAGACCTAGAATATCATTGAGAAAATGAACCAGAATATCCTTATTTTTTTCAGTACCAAAGATGCGCCGAAAGGCTACATCATTCTTAGGGTCCAAAAATTTAGATAAAGCCACAGCTAAAATGCTTAAAAATATTAATAATTATACACTATTTCTTGTAAATATTCAATCATATTTTTCTGAATGGCCATTTTCCACCCTGCAGAGTCCTGCGACTCACTTTTGTACACCTTTTTACTACTCTGCTGAGGGTACTTTAGAAGCTGCCTCTTTTTATCCTCAGCCAGGTTTCTTGGATCCTCATTGTTTTAACTTTTTCTGCTTTATTAGATTTCTCATTTTATCTATCTTGCCAATCTGCTAAACAAGACTTAGTGAGAGTCCCATTTTACGGTGTTTAAATCTATTCCTTCTTGCACCATTTCCCAAAGTGGACTCATCTCTCTTAGCCGCCCAACATTTTTAGCAACGATATCTGCTGCATATAAAATTTCGTCTTTAGTTGTGAATCGACCAAGACCAAATCTAATTGATGAGTGCTCAAGGTCATGACCATTGTTTAGTGACCTTATGACATAAGAAGGCTCAAGAGACGCAGATGTGCATGCAGAACCAGAACTTACTGCTAAATCCTTGATTGCCATGATGAGAGACTCACCCTCAACATAGGGAAAACTTAAGTTTAGGTTGCCAGGGATTCTATTTTCGTAATCACCATTTAAAACAACATCAGAAAATGCCTCTTTTATCTTGCTGTACAGGATATCTCTCAGTTCTTCCAATCTGGTTGCTTCGGTTTCCATCTCTTCTTTAGCGATACGTGCTGCTTCACCAAACCCAACTGCAAGAGGGGTTGGAACTGTACCAGAGCGCATACCCCTTTCCTGTCCACCACCACTAATCAATGGTGTCAGCCTAACACGAGGATTCTTTCTGCGGACATATAACGCACCTATTCCCATAGGCCCATAAATTTTATGGCTAGAAAGACTCATAAGATCAATGTTCATTTCATTTACATCTACTGAGATTTTTCCAAAACTTTGAGCAGCGTCTGTGTGGAAAAATATGTTATGCTTTCTGCATATTGCACCAATCTCTTTTACAGGTTGCATTACTCCAATTTCGTTATTTGCCATCATTACTGAAACCAAGATTGTTTTATCAGTGATTGACTCCTCAAGCTTTGACAGATCTATAATTCCATTCTGCTGAACAGGTAAATATGTAACCTTAAAGCCTTCATTTTCCAAGTGTCGACAAGAGTCTAGAACACACTTATGCTCCGTGCAAACAGTTATTATATGATCTCCCTTATTTTTATAAAAGTGAGCAACACCCTTGATTGCCATGTTATTGGACTCGGTTGCACCTGAGGTAAAAACGATCTCTTTACTATCTGCATTTACTAGATTGGCAATGTGCTTCCTTGCTTTTTCCACTGCCTCTTCAGCAGTCCAACCAAACGAATGGCTACGAGAGTGTGCATTACTGAACTCACCAAAATAAGGTATCATTACCTCTAAAACGCGAGGATCTACTTTAGTAGTAGATTGATAATCGAGAAATATCGGTAATTTTACTTTAGCATTACGCGTTTTTCTACTTTCCAAATTCATAATTAACACAAAGATCGGACATACAGCCTTTTAATAGCATTAAAACTTAGTTTTTTCAAGATATTTCAAGTACAAAACCCAACTGTTGCCACAGAGGGATTGCGATGACGTTGGTTCACTCCATAATGGTGTCATCCAAGTAGATGACACCAGTTTTCTCCTGGTTACGCACTGGAATGACATCGTTTGCATATTACAATGCCTGTACAGTCAAACCACTGTTTTTTTTAGTTTCTAGTTATTAAGCTCCACCTGCTGGGTCTGGCAATTTTTGGCTGTTACGAAATTCTGCTCTAGCTTCAGTAAATTCAGTTGAGGGCCCTGAAAAAAACATAATTTTTATTGCACAGTATGTACAATAAAATGCAATAGCAACCATACCTACTGCAAGAATAGAACACCAAACTTCATCTATGTATGCGTCTGCAATCCCAGAAATTAAGTCAATGCTACTTACTGTAGTTAATAATGCAGCACATCCAAGCCGGAATGCTTTTTTATAATTAGCAGCACCAAATAGTTTTCCAACACCACTGCCAGGATTAACAAGATCTATTGGTTTTTTGCCACTCTTATCCTTCGAATCTGGATCAGCACCTCTCCTTAAGAGCAATTTCGTGATTTCAACACTACCGTTTTTGTAATATTCATTACACAAGTAATGCAACGGCGTTCTACCTTGATGGTCCTGCATATTAGGATCAACACCTTTATCTAAAAGCAATTCTATAGCTTTATAACGATCAATATCACCATGACTATCAATAATACAATGGAGTAACGACTTGCCTTTTTGATCTTTTATATTAGGGTTAGCACCATGCTCCAAGAGCTGTTTTGCAATATCATCACGCTTCCCAAAAAGTGCTTTATGTAAGAGAGATTTACCATGCTTGTCTTGTACATTAGGATCTGCATCACTTTTAAAGAGTAGCTCTACGATGCTATCACGTTTTGAAAGCGCTTCATATAACAGAAACTCACCATGTTTATTTTGTATGTTAGGATTTGCACCATGCTCCAAGAACTGTTTTACAGCACTATCACACCCCTGAGAAAACGCTTTATATAGTGGAAATTCACCATACTCATCTTGTATACCAGGATTTACGCCACACCTCAAAAGTAGTGTTACAGTACTATAATGCTTTTGAGAAAGCGCTGCATGCAGTGGAGTGTCACCACGTTTATTTCGTACATCGGGATTTGCTTGATGCTCTAAGAGTAGTTCCACAACACCGTTATGTCCTTCGTAACATGCTTCATGTAGTGGAGACTCATCATATTCATCTCGTACATCAGGATCCGCACAGTGCTCCAAGAGCAGTTTTACGGCTATATCATGCCCTTTATAAGACGCTTCATGTAATGGGAATTTACCGTATCTATTTCGTATGTCAGGATCCGCACCATGTTCCAAGAGCATTTCTGCAGCCTTATAATGCTCTCTATAAAACGCTTCATGTAATAGAACGTCACCATTTTTATCTCGTATATTAGGATCAACACCATGTTTCAAAAGTAATTCTACGGCACTATAACGTCCCAAAAGAAACAATGTACGCAACAGAACATCACCATTTCTATTTCGTACATTCAGATCGGCACCATGTTTCAAAAGTAGCTCTGCGGTACTATAATGCCCCCAAAAAAGTGCTTCATGCAATGGAATTTCACCATTTTCACCTTGCATATTAGGATCAATACCTCTTTCTAAGAGCAGTTTTACAATGTTATCATGTCCTGCAGAACACGCCTCATGTAACAGAGACTTACTCTTTTCACTCTGTACATCAAGATCTGCACCATGCTTCAAGAGCAACTCTACAATGTTACCATATCCCAAATGACATGCTTCATATAGGGGAAATCCAACAACTATATCACATATATTGGGATCTGCACCATGTTTCAAAAGCAAATTTACAAGATCAAAATTGCCGGAAGAAATAGCAAAAAATAACGGTATACCATTTTCAGAGTGCTTTTCATTAATGTAATCACCAAATCTTTCATACTTATTGCTCTTGAACTTAGAAAAGAGCTTTTTCAGAGATGCTATATCCTGCTCACGGAGAGCTGCATATAGATAGAAATTTAAATCTGCATGAGAATTAATTTTATCTAAATTTTCGTCAGTTAACTTTGTAACTTCTTCCGTATCTTTTCCAGTGAGAAGGTTATATACAGCACCTAATTCTTTAAATTTCTCCTCATTTTGTTTTTGCACATCCTTACTCGCACCTGAATGTTTATCAGGATGATATTCAAGGGCTAACTTTCTATATGCTACTGTAATTTCTCGTTCACTGGGATTATTGTGTGGATTAAAGCCCTATATTCTTAAGGCTTCTTCTTTTCATAATAACCACTCCATTAACTATACTTGAGATTGAGTGTAACTAAAGATTTCAAAAAGTCAAACTTTTTATGTTAACACTGTTATAACTATTTGAGTCACCAATAGGGCAAGTAGCTCCCAATAAATGGTTAATTTTTTAACCAAATTGAAAAAAGGCAAAAAAATCCCGTGGTGCGAGTTTTGACCCTCTAATAATGTAAATTGGCGCTATAATAATGTACTGACGCTTAGTTTAAGCGCGATTTGGCTGCATGTGAAAAAATTTAAAAGACGTGCAGCCCTAATAATTTTATGTAGTCGGCCAATAAATCCTTAAGTTTTTTACTAAATTTCTGTCATTGAACCCGCGCGGATCAAAAACAAGTTTTGAGTCAGAAATACCCTTATAGGTCATGGTAACGAGATTGGCAGGGGTTGTCAAGTATTTTTTATGCTAGTTGAGTTTTCTGTGGACCTGTGTCCGTACAGTTCTTTGTTCGGCATGGTAGCTACGGAGGTAGGGAATTAGATATGAAAAGACCTCATTTCTACTGCCAATGCTAACACTGCCAATTTGCTAACCACATTCCAAAGTGGCAAGGTTTTATTTTCTTCAACTTGGCTAATATCATGAAATTCACAGTCAGTGGAATTCAAGCTAGAATACACATCTTTCCTGCTATTATATCGATATAAATAGCACGTTGGTGTATTTCCTATATAATATATCAAAGGTTCTGCGGGGCTATGTTTAAATATATCGATGGTGGCTACACCTTCTTGTATAATAACGCTATCGATTTCTATTCCTTCTTTTATTCTCTTCATTTTATGGCGCTTTTTTTTATTGAGGTTTAATATTTCCTCTCCGCTTGTCGCTGTTATAATGCCCATCCCGTATGTTCCATTGTTTGCCTTGATAAAAACATAAGGTCGTGTTTTGATTCCATATTCCTCATATTTTTTCCGCACTAGAGACAACACTTGGTCAACTTTAGTTGCTATTGTTCCTAGTGACGAATTACCATTGAAAGAAACTCCTTTACAACTCTCTGTAAATGCAGAAATGAGCCATGGATCTATTTTAAATTCGTCACAAAATTCGGATACTAACTCTTGATAAATTTCAAAATATTGAAATTTCTGCCTACTATGCCAACCATATAATGGACTGGGTACTATCTCTTGTTTTACATTTTCTAGCGTATCTGGAATGTGGCTCGTCATATCCCGGTTTAGTACAACAACATCGGGCACAAATCCTGAAGTTGTTTTTAGTAGAGAGTTTTCTTTCACAATAGTTTCATATAAATCGTATGCTTCGTTATGAAAAAGGCCGATTCTAGTTTCAAAACCCGCGAGTTGTAGTACCGTCTGTATGGCAAATACGTTTTCTATATACATTTTATTTCGTGTATAATTCTCCGGTATTACAAGAATTTTCTTATATCTTTTCTCTTTAAAGTAGCCTTTTATCAGTTTTGCTGCTGTTGCTTTCGATGCTCCACTTAGATTATTGAACCCTGCAGGAAACAAATTAGCATCTATAGGGGCAATTTTATAACCAGAGTTTCTAAGGTCTATAGAGCTATAGAGCGGCAATACAAGACCGTTAAATTTTGCTCCAAACCAGCTGTGCACACTTTTTTCTAAATTTGGGTGAATTATGTTTTGCATCTGCACTTTAAATGTTATAAGGAATGTACTATACTATAAGCTATAACTAAACATATTTAACTAATGGTTATAGCATAATGAATTAAAGTGACAGAAAAATGATTCAACATGATAACAATAAAATGTATGGAACTACCATATTGTCAATCAGAAGAGATAAAAATGTAGTAGTAATAGGTGATGGACAGGTTTCACTGGGCCACACTGTTATAAAATCCGGAGCAAGAAAAGTCAGGCGTCTTTCTGGTGATTCTGTCATTGCCGGGTTTGCTGGAGCAACAGCTGATGCGTTTACTCTTTTTGAAAGACTGGAATCTAAACTTGATAAACACCCAGGGCAATTAATGAGGGCATGTGTTGAACTTGCGAAAGATTGGAGAATGGATAAATACTTGAGAAAATTGGAGGCTATGATGATTGTTGCAGATAAGTCTATTTCGTTGGTGATTACAGGAACAGGTGACGTTCTTGAACCTGAGGATGGAGTCGCAGCTATTGGTTCTGGGGGAAATCTTGCTCTATCTGCAGCAAGAGCCTTAATTGATGTTAAAGGAATATCAACAGAGGAGATTGCAAAAAGAGCTATGAAAATAGCAGCTGATATCTGTGTGTATACAAATCATAATGTAGTTATTGAAAAGATAGAGGGATAACATGTCTTCTAAGCAAAAAATTTTATGCACTGATTTCTTCAATCAATCTATGATTCTTTCAGAAGGGCATTCCTGCGGTAGTGATACTTATAATAAAGAAAATGACCTCTATAAAGATACTGAGAATGGCTTTGATTCAAATAGTAACAGTGCTCAAGTTAATAACAATGCACAAGTTTTATTGGATGATCTGCCTCCACAAAAGATAGTTAAAGAATTGGATAGGTTCATAATCGGGCAGGATGACGCAAAGCGTGCTGTTGCTATTGCACTGAGAAACCGTTGGCGTCGCAACAAAGTTCCTCTTCCTTTGCGTGACGAAATTATACCTAAGAATATACTGATGATTGGTCATACGGGGGTTGGTAAAACTGAAATAGCTCGTCGCTTGGCAAAACTTGCAGGTGCACCATTCATCAAAGTTGAGGCAACGAAATTTACTGAAATAGGGTATGTTGGGCGTGATGTTGACTCGATAATACGTGATTTAGTTGATGCAGCAATAGTTTTAGTTAAAGAGAAAGCACGTAAAGCCTTAGCTAAAAAAGCTTTAGATTTGGCTGAAGAGATGATAGTCAGTTCCATGGTAGGTGAAGATGCAACCGAAGAAAGTAAAAGGACTTTCAGGGAAAGGCTAAGAAATAAAGAGTTTGAAAACGGGGAAGTTTCCATTAACGTCAGAGAAAGCAAGGGCATGTTGCCAGCTTTTGATATACCAGGCATGCCAGGTGGACAAGTTGGTGTGGTGAATGTAACAGAGCTAGTGGGCAAAATGTTTAATGGAGGCAAAAAAACAAAAACTATTACGGTTAAGGTGAGAGAGGCGCGGGAAATACTGATTAATGAAGAAAGTGAAAGGTTAATGGATGAAGAGAAGGTAATCAAAGAAGCCATTGATCTTGTTGCCAATGAAGGCATAGTGTTTTTAGATGAAATAGATAAAATTGCAGCACGTACAGAAGTAAAAGGTGAAGTAAACAGAGAAGGAGTACAACGTGACTTATTACCACTGCTTGAAGGAACAACTGTTTCAACTAAGTATGGCCATGTTAAAACAGACTATATATTATTTATTGCGTCTGGTGCTTTTCATCAGGCTAAACCATCTGATCTCTTACCGGAACTGCAGGGTAGATTACCGATCAGAGTAGAACTTAAGGCACTTACTCAAGAGGATTTAATAAAAATATTAAAGGAACCAGAATCTAGTTTGTTAAAGCAATACATAGCTCTCATGAAAACAGAGAATGTGACACTTGAGTTCACCAATGATGGTATCGAAACCATAGCTGAAATAGCGTTTACAGTTAATAGGCAAGTGGAAAATATAGGTGCAAGAAGGCTCCATACTACCATGGAGAAGCTTCTGGATGAAATAAGTTTTATAGCTTCTGAGAAAAGCGGTGAAAAATTTGTTGTAGACGGCGAATATGTGAAAAATAAACTTGAATCGATCTCAAAGCAGCTAGATTTATCTAAGTTTATACTTTAGCAAGTGATGACATGCTAATATTTTTTTATCTTACATAAAATCTTCTTCCTGATATTTTCAGGACCTTGAAATCTGCTGCAACTGTTGTACTGTTTGTACAGATTTCATGATTGAATCCGGTGACGCACCCCTACCTTTTCTTAATTTACAAATATATTGGTCATTTTTTGAGTCAAAGCTTTTTCTACTTTTACTCATTTCGTTCTTTAAGTCTTTATGTACCTCTTTTAGCGCTTTTTTATCTTCTTTTTCTTTTACGTCACCACTTTGCAATAGAATCTTGACTTGATATGCATCGTATCTGAGCAGGATCTGTTTATCCTCATATGTAGGATTGGCTCTCTCCAGGATTTCTTGGAGGGATTTATATACAAAAGATCTTGAATTCAAAAAATCATTACGGTCATTGCATGTGTAATGTCTATACTGTTGAGGATGCTCTTGAATTATTCTATCTATTTCTTTTAAGTATTTATTGTCGGGATCACTTGTACAATGAGGTCTATTTATAAAATATAAAACTCCTGAGCCTTTGTCACTTTCAAATTTTTTATCAAGCTCAACTTTCCATTTAGCTTTCATTACTTCTTTTAATTGGGAATTTAGCTCCTTTTCTTTAGTTCTATGTTCCCTTGATTTTATAAATATAAATGATCTACCCTGCTGATTAAGTTTAGTAAGTTTCTGTTGTAAGTTATTTTGTCTATTCTGTAAAGCTTTAATCTGATCATCAAGACTAACAATCTGCTCAACTTCTTTTTTAGTTTGCTCAGGCTTGTTCTTTATTTGAGAAGATTTCTTCTTCAGTGAGGCAAAATCTTTTGGCGTTTCGGGGACGCTGACCTTTTTTAAATCTTCCTGAACAGGCAATTTTCTACCACTTGCTGATTTTAATTGAGGGTGGTCTTCTGCTATTGAAGCATTCGGTATTGTTCGACCACACGATATTCCACTCTCACTTGAGATTGAACTTGTATCAAATGCTTCACTCTCACTTATTGCGCTAGAGCTCGATGATATTCCACTTGACATTGATATATCAGAGTCAATGCTAAAAGTTGATAAGGAGTGAGTTCTATCTTTTTCAGAGATTTGGTTATTCTTTTTGGCTTTTGGTCCAATTTTTATTGGTACTGTTTCACTTTTTACTGAGGCGGAATCAAAAATAATCGGATTACTAATAGCCTTTATAGTGTGACTAGCTGATTTTGACCTTTTTGGTTTTCCCGTCTTTTCACTCATTTCAGAGCTCTTAATTTATTCGCAATACTTAATTTTAAATGGTAACTATTAACTATACATGAATACTATTTTAGGCAAAATCTCTTGCAATGCTCGAAAGCAGAAAACAAAGACTTGATTTTTGCAACTAAATAATAGACTATCGAAGGCACACGTGAATATCTACAATGCAAGGAAAAACTTTCACAATTATTGATGGTTACGGCTTTCTTTTCAGAGCTTATTATGTTTTGCATCATTTAGTTACTACAACCGGTACTCCAATAGGTGCTGTGTACGGCTTTCTGAATATGGTTCTTAAGTATATCACACATTCGGATTACTTAACCATAGCGTTTGATTCTGGTAAAAAAAATTTTAGGCACGATTTGTATCATGAATACAAAGCGAACAGAGTAACGCCTCCTGAAGGTTTAATTCCACAGTTTGCAATACTGAGGGAAGCGGTGGAAGCTTTTAATCTTAGTTACGAAGAAATTGAAGGCTATGAAGCAGATGACATAATTGCAACACTAGCTGCAAAATATGCCAACCACCAAGACTTTAAAGTAGTAGTAGTCTCATCAGATAAAGATCTGTTTCAACTCTTGAATTATAACGTTTTGATATTTGATCCTATTAAAAATATATACATAGATGAAAAACAAGTAGTAGGAAAACTCGGTGTAAACTCAAACAAGCTTCTTGATTTGTTTTCTCTAACTGGTGATGCATCTGATAACATCCCAGGCGTTCCAGGAATAGGTCCAAAGACTGCAGCTAAATTGCTGGATGAATTTGATTCGTTGAATAATATTCTGGAAAACATTAATAATATCGAGCAAACGAGGATTCGTAACATTCTCACCGAACATAAAGAAAAAGCGTTAATTTCAAGAAAGCTTTTATCACTATGTGAAAAAGTAGATCTCCAGCACGATGTTGCAAAATATGAAGTCCATCCTCCAAATACAGAGAAATTGTTATCCTTCTTAAAGAAGTATGAATTTAATTCCCTGATAGGGAAGGTTGAAAAGCTTTTCTCTTATAGTGGGTCTAGCAAAAAAAAGAAAACAGAATATAGTAGTAAAGAATTAGAAAAATTTTTGGAGCACTGTAGATACGAAGGTAAAATCGCAATCTATTGCCATTTTGAGTTAAGCAAAATCTCCTTGTCTTGTGGTGAAGATAACATTTTTTACATAGACCGAAATTGCCTACAAGATGCACTTATTACAATCAATTCAACTTTACTTTCAAATGGGGTGCTTAAAATAATACATGATATTAGAAAGGTTAGAGAAACATTTCCTACAATAGAAAAAGCGCTGGGCTCAGTTGACGATCTGATGACGATATCATATAGCCTTGATACAGGAAAACATGATCACAGCATTCCAAACATAATTGCACATAATTTGAGCGGAGATGTAGAAATCTTCTCAGCAAAAACTTTAATAGCGATCCATGAAAAGCTAACACAAAGACTATTTCAAGAAAAGCTTTTTACAGTTTACGAGCGCTTCGATAAGCCGCTTACGGAAGTAATACTTAACATGGAAAAAAATGGAATATTACTAAACATTCAAAAACTGCAGGAACTGTCCGATAAATTTCAACAGTTACTCACTGTGCTTGAGAATGATATACATGACTTGGCGGAAGAGAGATTTAATATTGCTTCACCAAAACAATTGAGTGATGTTCTATTCAATAAAATGGGGCTTAATAAGAAGAAAAAGCTAAAATCTGGATCATACAGTACAAACTCCGAAGTACTAGAAGAACTTGAAATGGAAGGAGCTGAAATTGCAAGTAAAATTTTAGATTGGCGACACTTAAGTAAGCTGAAGGGTACCTATACTGATGCATTAATGAAGCGGGTTGACCCTAGTGATGGTAGAGTACATACGAACTTTTCAACAACTGCAACAGGTAGGCTTAGCTCTAGTAATCCTAATTTACAAAATATTCCTATCAGGAGTGAGGAGGGGAACTTTATTAGGCAAGCATTTATTGCACCAAAAGGATACAAGATAATTTCTGCCGATTATTCACAAATAGAATTGAGAATTTTGGCACATATTGCAGATGTTGCAGCGTTTAAAGAAGCTTTTGCGAATGGGCAAGATGTTCATAATATCACTGCAAGGCAAGTTTTTGAAGTGCAAGAAGGTACAGAAGTAGATAGACAACTGAGGCAAAAGGCAAAATCCATTAATTTTGGAATTATATATGGCATTAGCCCGTTTGGCCTTGCAAGGCGGTTTAAAATTACCGTTCAAGAAGCTGCTGAATACATTGATTATTACTTCTCCTGTTACCCGGAAATAAAGATCTATATGGAAGAAACAATGTCTATTGCGAGACAGCATGGTTATGTGAAAACTTTGTTTGGTAGAAGGTGCTTTGTAAAAGACATAAACAACGCAATTCCTTATCTAAGACAATTTGCAGAAAGGGCAGCGATAAACGCACCTGTGCAGGGAACTGCTGCTGATATAATAAAACTTGCAATGATTCAACTCTATGATCAATTAAAAGCAGGTAAAATAATTCTCCAAGTTCACGATGAACTACTGATTGAGGTACAGGACGACAAGGTACAAGAAACAGCAAAACTTGTGAAAGACGTAATGGAGAATGCAGTGAAAGTTTCTATACCGCTTGAAGTAGAGGTAAAAATTAGTGACAACTGGGGTTCAGATTTTCTTAATTATGATTTAAATGCCGCAAATTCTAAGAGTATAAACCATTGAAATAATATAAAAATATGCTACAATTAAAACATAGGTAAATGCAAATAGGTCAGCCATGGAAGATGAAAAAATCTTTGAAAAACGGGAACATCAGTTAATCTATCGTGCTTTTCTAGATACTTTAGGAGATCCAGGGAAGCAGATGCAAAAGATACAAAAAAAGCTGCAAGAAGAACTTTCAGAGGAGCAAAAACAAGAATTACAAAGTAAGCTGCAGTCACTAGGAAAACTGTTGAATCAAGTAAAGAATAAAGATGAAGAGAAGGTTTTTACTTTTGTGCTTAAGAATTACGGGGAGATATTTAAAAACGTCAACCCACAAGTAAAGTCACTAAGTGAAGAGAATTTTTCTCAGTTTTTACTTTCTGTATTTAAAGAAATCAGAAAAAAACTAGCCGAAAAAGAGAATTTGGAGGATAATGAAATAAAAGGAGTAGTTAATAAATGTGTAGGTGATATACGTGGTACAGAAGCTTGGAATTGTGTCGTTGGCTCTGTTAAACAGGCAATGCCTGAGAAAGGGTTGTTAAAAAAAATACCAGGTATCGGGAAAGTTTTTGACGCCGAAGAAGAGGAAGAACCGCCGCTCAGTGATGAAGAAATGGTAACAACGTTCTTACGTAGGCTCTTACCGCCTGTTTTTCTTTATGCTATTACGGTGTTAATACTGTCACTTTTAGGTTTTAGTGCTAGTCCGATTGCGCTAGGAATCACTGTTGTTTTTGCACTTTCATTAGCAGTAAAAGGTCTTTTTTCAAATAATAGAAAAGGTACTTTGTATAACCCTGATACCAAGAAGGAAAAAGATTGGGATAATGAAATTGTTAATGGTATCAATAAAATTCTAGTTCCGGCTGAGGAAGCTGGAAAAGGTGAGCAACCTGTTGTAACAACCGAGGGGCAGCTTACTCAGGCAAAGGAGCCACCTACTGTACTTGGAGGAGTTACTACAAATCAACAAAATAGCAGTATGGAGAAAGGTCTTCAGAAGTGAATACCCCCTAGCTCATAAAGCGGGGCTAAAAATTACTTGACAGCCCTCTTCCACCCCGCTATCATAACACTGAAGCTAATTGTTTAACTTCGCAATCTCTGCAGCAGATTAAAATGACAAGAAAAAACTTGTATTTGGTG
>JAOEHK010007577.1:0-33201 GCA_025447835.1 Labidoglobus nevermanni
ATCGCGGATGATATAAGGAATTTGGCCTTCGCGTCGTCCTTTTTCCAATCCTTCAGGGCCTGCACGTCGATCTCCTCCGGTTTGATCCTCGTTCCGTGTACGACGTCGTCCACACCACAAGCCTCGAACACTGCTTCCAGTTGGAATTTCCAAATTTGGAAATTCTTCCCATTGAACTTTTCAATGTTTCTGGTCGAAAGCTGATCCGACATGATGACACGCACTCTTGTCTCACACTTGTTTACGACGAGGGACAGCGAGAATAAAACTTCGCAGTAGCACACCGCGTCGCACGGGTAAACTGGAGGATTAATCAATCACTGATTGTCTTGATCACTCACTGATCACGTTCTCAGTTCGAGTCACTTATCGCACCTCAAAGCGGACCTGGGCCCATAACCTATTGTAAATCTAAAGTTTATTTAAAGACAAAAAAGTAAACAAATTTATGAGAGGTCGCTCTATTCTTCACACGGAGTAGGTCTTCACGACTGAGGATCCGGACTCGAACTAACTTTTCCTGCTGGAGACGGTTTTGTCAGTTGGGAAGAATCTCGACTTGTAAACGTTGGCGTCGCACATTGTAAATGTTGCTTCATGGAAGCGGACGCCTCGGATTCGTTACCAAGAAGTCCGCAAGGCTTCAAGTCAACAGACCTTTCAGAATATCTAGAAATGAGTTATTGCTCTTTATGAATTGCTTCGAATTCCTTAAAAGCTATTTAAGTTACGTTTTATAAGATTTTCTTGAAAACTATTGTTTTTATATATTGCTCTTTTATGGCACATTGATTGGTACCGCAGTGGATAGATGTAATAAAATCGAAAGTTTCGCGGCACCCTGCGGCACCCCTGTGACATGCTCGCGGCACCCACTTTGAGAAACTGTGATATAGATAATGTAATTTCAAATATTCCCCATAGCTGCTAGCAGATTTCAATAGGTCGAATCATCCCCAACAAACGAAGCCGGAAAGCTTAACTGAAGCAAATTAACTGGACCAAACGTTGCTTGGATTTTACAGTTCGCCTATTTGCTCATCTGCCCATCCACCTGTTTGTATACGTTTGGTCTTGCTGAGGGTTTGGAAACATTAAAAATTGTTGTGGTTACTTCATATCCCAAATATAGATAATTATCCAATTACAACACTAAATTCGCAGCTCATTTTCTTGCAAATTACTACTTGTAAACTTTCACTATCCGCATCCTTCTGCCGCGCCCTCCGGATACTCACTTCGAATGAAATCCTTGATGCCAGATATTGTAATTCGACAGGGTACTGGCCGTTCGGAGTGATCTGGTGCAATGTGTACGTCACCTGCGATGTGCTCGCATGCTCTGCCTCGATTATGCACATGTGCTTCATCAGCTTGGACCGCTATCTGGGCATAAGGAATCCGCTCAAGACAAGGCACACATTCACGACCCGCACGGTCGTCCTTCGCATCGCACTCGTCTGGTTGCTCTCGATGCTCGTATCGAGCTCGATAACCGTGCTGGGTGAGTACTAAGATAAGCAATTCACGAAAACTGATAGCAAAACAAGATGCACGCCAATTATGCCATCAGGCAGAACACTATTGTTGTTCCTGGCTGGCACTGAAATGGCGCGACAGTGAAGGTTGCCATAGATGTGTTCATGCGGACGACCCAAGGACTGTATTCATTTGCATGAATCTGAAACAGCTTCTGCTGTGGCCTTAGAAAGTAACCAGCGTACTCAGGGTTGCTCTGCGACCCACTTACTCGGGAAGGCATGTTAAACAAATGCACGATACCGGATCCTATGCCAATAACGGAATAAAAGCACCACGGCTGCAATGTCCATTTGAAAGTCATATAATCTGAATGCTAACTAGACGTTTTCGATATTTTTCCTTATTGATTCCTTCACAATGCTTCGATTATGCCTAGAATTATATCTCAAATTTCGTTAACAAACATCTCAACTGCTTTGTTCTCTTTTTCCATTGCCAACTAGTAGTTTTTTTCGTATTTTGATAGCAATTTGTGAAGCTGTAGAGCAGTGTTTCTCAAAGCGGGTGCCGTGGCAAGATAGAGTGTTCCGAGCATGCCACAGGAGTGCAGGGAAACCTTTGATTTGATTACATCTACTTACTGCGGTACCAGTAAAGGTATAAAAGAGCTATAAAAGAGCAATATGGGAAGTCATGTGATTATACCGGATATATTCCATGGTTCTAAATTGCAATTCATTTCAATATGTACCCCGAAGTGAAATGCCGCCTCACCTTATTGCAACACCGAATTTTGAGAATAACATTGATTTGGTTTGCCAGCAACGAAATGTTTGACCGCGAATTGTGTAAAATTTTCTTAACAAGGACTTACTTGCCGTGGGTCATAACAAACGTTTTCAAACGGTCCATAATTGGAGCAAGGGCCATAGGTTGTACAGGGCAACAATACCCGAAAATGATAGGACAATGAAGAAATACCACGAAGAACGACGGGGCAATAGAAACTATCAGGAAATATTTTATGGATGTGGTCACGGAGAATTGCGAATACCCGGAATTTTAGATTCATAGTTTTAGGGTGCCGCGAGTCAAATAAGTTTGAGAAGCACTGCTGCAGATCCATGTTTGATTTGAAACAGCAACGACATCCTAGAGACAGAACCTAAGTTCCTTAGCCACCATACATTTGACTGCTAGACCAGGGTCAATTTTGTATGCTTCCAGGTACCCTCCAGCCTAGGGTTTTTCGTAATCTTATAATGAAAACCTTATAATGAACATACTTTGTAAACGTTTTTTCTATTCTAATTTTAATATAAATATTGCAATAGGGTAATAAATATAGAAGTAAGGTAGCGAATCAGGTTTCATTTTACATGAAAAGTTAGTTTTGTAAAAGGTTTTAATGTTACATGCGTTCCAGGGAACCCTAGGATTCCCAGGTTGAACATCATTGCGGTCGACCAGGGACGGCCAATCCAAATGAACTCGCGGCCAATTTGAAAATATATCAATACCTCGCGAGACAAGAGGGGAATACTCGTGGGTCTAGCACCGCTGGACTGTAGAATACCCCAAGCTTGTCCGTTGTAGAGGTATCCTTAATCCCTAGCGGCGGATAAGCACGAAGAGAACCCTGGTGGTCCGTACCCATTACATGATTGTCAGGTATACCCCGTCCTTGTTCATTCCACGGGCCGCATAGATGTTCAACGCTTTGGGTTGACCGTCCCTGCGCTAGACTATCCAGGCCTCTGTAAACTAACTCGTAACATGTTGTATTCATGTGTGTCTTTAGATTTTTTCTATAATTCTTAGAAGTCTTTTCGAAATTGTCTGTGTTCAGCAGAAATAGGTCCAGCGCTGCTGAAGCTCATCGAGGACACATCTAAGGATCAGTTAACGTAGATCAGTGTTTACAGGCGTTATCAATCACCTCAACATAATGCCGCAGCCGAAAAAGTGTGTGATAAACAATCGCGCCTTCTTCGTCTTCGGATCCCTTGTGGCATTCTACATACCGATGGTCATCATGGTCGTGACCTACGCGCTGACCGTTCAGCTGCTGCGAACGAAGGCGCGTTTCGCCGCCGAGCACCCGGAAGCCGACCAGTTCCGGCGGCTCGGCGGGCGGCTGCTTGTGAAGCATGATCGCAGCAGTCCTGCTGCCAGTGGCGCTGTGGGCGGCAGTATATCCACGCACACCACATGGCGGAAGATCGGCAGGAAGTCCGAAAGGTAAGGCGCACACCCTCATACACCTGGTTTGTAGCTGCGACATGCTCGCACGCTTATGCGATAGAGGATCGGCCAGCTTGCGAATGAGCGTCTCACATCCGCAGCTGTCGTACGCTAACGGAGGCGGCAACAGCGGCGATGTCGGTGGTAGCAGGATGATGGATGCGACCCGCCACCGGGACCAGGCTATCCAGACGCCCGAGAACATTCCACGAGAGGCGCGCAACTTTAGGCTGAGGTCGCTCAAGTTGCAGCTCAATAGTGTGCCATCCAATTTGAACTTCAGGTATGGTATATAGGGGATGCGCGGGAATGCATGTTTTTCACGAATTCGCCTTTTATTAAATACTTATTTAGCCATTAGATTAAATGCTTCACAGTGAGGGAACCATCTCAACCTATAGGTCAGCTTAGGCTTCGACAAGGTACGTACCGGGTACGTACCCGGTACGGATACCACGATGTAATACCCGTACCTGTACCTTTTATAAAAACATAGGGTACGTACCGGGTATAAAAGGTACGGATACGGGTATATACCGGGTACGTGCTCGTACCCCATAAATTTGTAATTTGGGCATTATTACCCAATTCTGAGAATCAACATGTTGGTCATACCCAGTATCACTGTTGCAGGCAAGGTTGCGTGTTTGAATCCCTGAAGATTTCTTAATATTTTATTGGTATAAAGTAATTTTAATTTATAAATTCTGCCATACAGTAAGTTAGTTAGTTGGTTTATAAGGTTCGTTCTTTACTTATTATAATATAATTAGTATATTGAACAAAATCGCTTGTAAAACTATATTTGTGTTTACCCCTTTTTTGAGTATTTGCCTAAACATGCCTAATTCAAAGTTTTACGTCCTAAATACATACTTTTTCCGGCCTAAAATAGGGCCTTTTTTGCAGTTTTTGGCGTCCTAAAATCCTGTCTCTACTCATCACTAGACTGTTGCGCCATTGATGATAAAGACAAAGATTCTGAATGTTGCTCAACAATTTGAACATACATTCACACACATGGACACATTTCCTATCTGGATTACTGACATAAACAGCTGCCAATTTAATTTATTATATTAAATTTAGTTCTAGAAAATAGTGGAGTATATTATGTAATATATATTTAATTAAAATGCATTTATCGGGTACTTAATTCGTATAATTGGGTATATACCGGGTACGTACTTGGTACGTAGCGGGTACGTGTCTGCCAATGCGATGACGTCCCGTACCCAAATTTGCGGGTACGGGTACGGATATCCGTACCGGGTACGTACCTTTGAGTCCCTGGTTCGTACCGTACCTTACCACCTCAGCCGACGTGCATGCATCTCCAACATTTCCTGGAGTGTAGGGTTTGGATGAACCTCCAGTCTCCGCTGAAAGGTGGAACCGCGCTAGCAGATAGTCATGTACAAAGGGGATGCTTAGATCAAAGTGCAGACATCTCTTGGGAACGTACCAGGGAGCATCCGCAAGCATTCTCAATATTTTTGACTGAGATCGCTGTATGATTCCTGCATTAGATTTGCTCGCGCATCCCCAGAGTTCAATCTCGAACGTCCATATTGGCTGAATTACTGCTTTGTAAATCAGCACCTTAGGATTCAGCGACGTTGTTGCCTTCCTGCCAATAAACCAATATAATGACTTGATCTTGAGGTATTGTGCTGGTGTCATGTTAGGCCCTCATCAAGTATAAGGCCCAAATATTTGACGGTAGGCTTCATAGGGATCACATGTCCATTTAGCAATATGTTAGGGCAGCCTCCTCTCCTGAGGCTAAAGGTAACATTCGACGATTCCGAGGCGTTAATTTTGATTGTCCACTTCGTAAGTCACTCTTCCAGCAAGCTGATGTAACACTGGACAAGATCCAGCTACCCTGCGGCACTCCCGCACGAATTGCAAAACTACCAGAATTCATGTTATTTAATCTCACTTGAAACTGCCTCCCCAGGAGGTAGGATCTTAAAAGAACCCGTAAATAACAATTTCCAAACGTGGATATTGTACCCACGACTAATCGAAAAACGTTCGTTAATAAAATCGTAAAACGGAGGAATGACGCTGCAAAAATGTAACAAACAGATGCAAAGCGATAGCATAGTTATCCACTGACCATCACCATTCAAAGGAACTGTAATGACCGCATTCTCTTGGAGTCGTCAGCAAATTTGATGAGATAGTTCAAGTCGAATGAATATCGTGATGCATCAAGCGGTCAAAATGTCCCATAGGACCCACGCAAGTAGAAAATCAGTTCAGGAACAACTTCGTATTCACGAGAGGCAGCTCAATTGCGCTTTCATTTATTTACTTCGGGGTACACGTTGTTCAACAAAACCAGCGAGACATTCATTTGGAATTTGCAGCATTTGTAGATTCGATCCGCGAATAATGAAATTTTAAACCGCCAATACAGGAAATGTGTCTCGAATTGATAGCTCGCGAATAGCGAATCCGCGAAAACGGGAACCGCGAATAAGGAGCTTCGACTGTATTTGGCCTACCCAGTCTGAAACACTTGCATTAAAACTTGTTGTGAATTAAAAGTTTCATTGCCCTATGGGGGGCGTGAGAGTTTTGAAACACGTTAAAGGGGGGCGCAGAGCTCAATGGTTTGGGAACCCATGGTATAGAGCAGTGTTTCTTAAACTGTGGGTCGCGACCCCATTTGGGGTCGCGATGCCGAATTTTGGGGTCGCGAAGGTTTCTCGAATACGATGAATATATCTGTCTTTATGTAAAATTATAAAGGTTTGTTTTATAATGAATTCTATTTTATGATCATTAATAATAATACTAAAAATAGCATCACAAATTAGTACTTCAAATGTTTATATTTAACACCTGGGGTCGCGAAAAAAATGTGGATATTAAATGGGGTCGCGAAGCAATCGTGGATCGCAAATGGGGTCGCCATGGAAAAAAGTTTAAGAAACACTGGTATAGAGAATCTATGACGTCCGAATGAAGAGACGGATACGCCAAATGTAAACGATTACAAATCATGTTAAATGTACATCGAAAAGATAACACGATTTGTACGGCATAGATTCTTTATAATAATTTGTAATTGCTGTCATTTGAAGGAATTGTTGTTTATTTGAACAAGTGAGAAAGATTCTAAGAAATGATGTTTCATTTTTATGTGTTCTTACTTAAGAGTTGCACCACTTCTTAAACTTTGTTGTTCAAAGTCTAGGCAACTTATCAGATCTATTTCTATTCTGACATATCAATTCCTGCCTTATTCAATAGCATACGGATCCTTGCGATATCAAATAATGCGTGTATGTATATAAAACCTCCGTTATTTTTCGAAATGCAATAATGCGCCCTACTGTGAGGAAATTTGCGGATGTCGAAGACAACATTTTGAACAATTTGTAAGAAGTAAACTGCGCTCCATTGGGATCTACTGTAACGTTCGAAATGAGGGGCAATTCGAAGGAGCTATGACGGAATTAGCGGATGGAGTAGAACTTTCCAAACCTATGCACTTTAATGTGTTTTCATGACTTTTGGAGAATGGGGTCTGGCTTCTCTCTTGAAATGCATTTGATGTCGCCTGTAAATATTCCCCGATGCCCCAGACGATTTCAGCAAACCAAATTGCAAATTTCTAGTCTGAAAATTGTGCTTCCACATGCATTGTTCTCTGCGTTAAAGTCGCCATTTTTAAACCCTTGCAATATTGCGGTTTTTTTAGACACAGAAGCTTAGTCCAACTTCCCACAATCGATGTTAGCCTCGATATTTTAAACGAGTTTTTCTTTAGGCGCAAGGCTTACACCTCAATCAGCTCATCAAGATGGTGTTTATAATTTCAACTTGTAATGTATTTTGAGCTAATTTTTATGAGCAACCTTTTTAGATGGTGGCCGACCCCATATTGGAAAGGTTTCAGAAGATTTTGTTGACGATAATCAAAGATGTTTGTATGACAACGTGGAGGACTTTCGATCTTATTATACACAGAATATTTAGATTCGAACCCAGTACATTGGTATCACGTCTCTAGACCAGGCAACGATTAAAACCGGGGTATACCAGAGATTCGTAGAGCAGGTGCCGTTAACACCCGTGGGATTTCAGAAAATCTTATCTTAGTTGATGTGGTGACGGACCACCAAGGTTTTTTCCATGCTATTCAGTTTAAAACGCCGCTTAGGATGGCTTGGGTTTTCATAATTAAAATATTTGCAAATTTACAGATGACGCAACGGAAAAGGACCACGGGTGTTCCCTGTACTTGTCCCGTTTCATCTTTAGGAAAATATGGTAAATTTATGTGAAATGGCAAACGGCTAAGCAAAGAATACCTCAAGTTAGGTCGAATATGTTATAATGCATTTCTAAAATGGCCCGCGACCTCATTAGGGTTGTCCGTCCCTGCTCTAGACGTTAGCACTATACCACATTTCCCCCAAATAGAAATGTTGAGACTTGCATACACACGTTATTGCGTTAATATTAATCTATTATTTAGCGAATTTAGAACTTATTTCCTAACCATATTTAATTTCCTTGTAACCATGGGTCGGGATATTTTCTCTTTACACCAGAGCTAAAGCTGTTTGTATCGATTTTGTGATATCTCTGTAATGATACGAAGGTAGTGTGTTTGTATGCCCGATTATTATGCGAAAGTTATTCGATTATCCTGTTTACATTGTGCGGATGCGACCTTTTCAATCTGAGGGCGGTATGGTGGTCGCATGCAAATGAAGCAGCAATGAAGGCCACCCGGCTACGGTCTTCATTTAAGCAACATGTCGGATGTCATTCTGAAGCCAACTAACAGAAATGGACGAGATACAGCGAACCAAAAGCTTTAATGTTGCGCATTTTCTAGCGCAAATACGGGCACTAACTATACAATTGCGCATTTAGCCTGCAAATTGGCGATTTGCTGTTTTGATAGCTGGAGTCGCATAATTAGATGCAAATTTGCATTGCCATCAGGGCTTGTGCTTTTGCATCGTAGCAGGTCGTAGGTTAGTTATTACCGCGCGTAATTTTCGCGCGCCAGTTGAGATATTGTCGCAGTTTCCAATTTGCTGTTGTCTGAAATACGACTGCATCCATTTGTTCATTTCGTGATTCCAGCGGTACTTTAACTGCGCCCGGCAACTTTGATCGATTCCTGATACCCTTGCTTATGTTACTCAAACTGCGATCGTTCATCTTTGTCGGCAGTTCTCGCTGCAACACATCTATAACTGACTATATTGGAAGAGGGCAAATTGTGCGGGCGTACCCAGAATCAATAGATCATAGTTCTAGGCTTATCACTACCAGATTGGTTTTGCATATTCCTATGTAACCTCAGACTTCTGCATATATCATGACTTTTTCCAGTTGTATTACTATGAGATAACATTACTATATGTATCTAAGAAATAACATGATAAAGGTACGGATTTTCTGGAGTCTGGATGAGTGATTAGTAGAGAGGTGAATTTAGGACGTAAAAACACCTAAAAATGCCTTATTTTAGACCTTAAAAATCACGTATTTAGGACGCAAAACGTTGATTTATTCTGCTAACATCGCCATTGCAAAATGACAAATCTGGGATTGAATTTACTCTAAAATTCTCTAGACTCGAATGATATTTAATGTAATTGTAGGTACATCCAAGGGAGCTCCTGTAATTCCTCAGGGAAATCTCAGCTAGCTTCCTTGGATTTTAAGCATACAATAAATCCAAATAAATTCTGTTTTAGGACAAAATAGGAGCAATCGAGTATAGAGAATGTTAAGTACATTCATTCCCAGATTTGGCATTTTGCAATGCGGTTAGAATATTAGTGTAATATACATCGAAAAATTGAAGAAAATAGGAGATAACCCACGATTTAGGCTGTTAAAAGTCAAAATAGGCAATTGAGCAAAATAAAACACAGCCAGATCGCTTTCGTTTTTGAATTATCTCCAATAATAATTCTAATAATAATTTCTAGGCATTTAGCCTAAAATCCCCTCTCTAGTGATGAGTTAAGATACTAGTATTAAAAATACTCCGCATCTGTACTGCTCTCGGCCGAATGAACTCACTATGTTCTGAATAAAACATCTTAAATTCTTCAGCGTACCACTGCTGGTTAATACCAGTCTACAATTGGAAACAGCTGTCACTTTCTTAGTTTTTCACGAGCTTTATATACTCGAGCTCCAGAAATAAATGGAACTAAATACACTTATCGTGCCCTAAAGTTTCGCGCGGTACGTGACATTCAGAATCAGAATACAATCCTGTATCCACTGTGGTTTGGCACACATAGAAATTAAGTGTCCCTCTGCGTCAATTAGTACGGGGACTCAAATGGTCTTTAATAAAATTTTAGGTGAAAGGTTGCATATTCATGATGTTAGAATAAGCCTCGTGCACCGTGTCTGGGCGAATTCAGGATCAATCTAGGACTGATTGCAATTGTCGATTGCAGTTCATATAGTCATGTAACCGCTTAACGATCACATGCAACCTTGTAGGACCAAGTTCGTAGAAATTCTCCAAGGACGAGGCCTTCAAAGCTAAAGTCATTAGTTTACTGATCGTTGCAGCTTCAGCAAAAGGCTGCAGTAGAATGCAAGGCACGTAAAAAATAGTGCAACTCTTAATTAACTTGGAGCGCCACTTTTGTGATGATATATGTTTCCATAAACCTTGTTATATCTTATTTCTACAGTTAAACCTAAGAAACCGGAGAAAAGTTGTAGAGAATTATATGGTTCTACAGTTTTTTCAGCAAAATCTTTACTATCAAATAATAACAATGAAACAACATTAGACTTTTTGGTAGGCAATAAACAGGACCAACGCAACGTTATGCGAGGCAGGATTCAAAAGTTCCTTCATCCCATGTTCCCATGTGATGGATGCACCTGCAGGGCAAAGCCGGATCCATGTGGAGGCAATCGCTGTTGTTGGATCGGGGCGCTTGGTCACAAGAATTGGGCAACCAGGGGGAATATCCGTGAATGCAACAGCAAATCCATTTTCGGGGATTTCCGAGTGTTTAGTCACCAATACATAACCCTGGTCGCATTATTTCAGCTCGCGAATAACGAAAATACGAATTAAGAAACGACGAGTAAGGAGCTTAGAGTGTATACCAGTTTCCTAGTAAAACTTCTGCCTATTCTTAGCTTCCTGTACCAATTCATACTAAAATGGTTTGGATTTAGATTCTAACGAAGCTTCTTTTGCACTACGTCAATGTCTCCTTGGTGTTGTTCTTTACTTCAATGTATTTTTCAGAAATCCTTAATTCGTAGTTCCACTAAGAGGTTACAGATATGTTTTTGTATCATACGGAGGGTTAGTTAGGATTGGGAGGTAGAAATTCCCCGAGGGATTGATGACTAGTTCATTAGATGTTAGGACGAGATGGAAGCGTCTGGCTATTGGAATGTAATTAAAACTGCCACATTTGCTGGCATCTGACTCTCCTCTTCCAGATTGCTGACAGGGCGCGTGGCAAGGCGTAAAAATCTGGCGGCAAACGCGGTCGCTACCGAACAGAAGGCGTCCAAAGTGCTCGGCCTCGTCTTCCTCACGTTCGTCCTATGCTGGGCGCCCTTCTTCATCCTCAACATCCTGTTCGCCGTGTGTCCGGCGTGCGCGGTGCCCGACCACGTGGTCGCCATCTGCCTGTGGCTGGGCTACGTCAGCTCGACAATCAACCCCATCATCTACACGATCTTCAATCGCACCTTTCGCGCCGCCTTCATTCGCCTGCTGCTGTGCAAATGTCAGAGGTGAGTGGGGTTCATTGCCATTCGCATATCATCTGCAAGTCGATCGCCCTTCGACGTGCATCCAGCACATTTCACACAATTCTGCTCGGGCATTCGATTAGGTTTTCGCGACCTCTTAGATACAGATCGGGCAACCAGGAGATCCGCGGGGCGGCGAGTCTCTGCACCCAATCCGCTCTGCCGCTGGCCATCAGTCTGCAGAGCACGCCGCTATCAGCGAATTTCGGCGAGGAGGATCAGGAGGGCTACGAGGACGAGGACGACTGCTAGATTCGACGCGTCATTGATTTACGTTCGTTTCGCACGTGCAAATATGTACATTTCCGGCCATAAATTTCAGAGCGAACATCCCTCGTCCTTAAATTATAAATTATGAAATCAATTGACATTGCGAATCTATTCTATATGTGGATTTTAGTTGATTTGCATAAATACCGCATTTACAGACAATTTCCAAGCTTCACCTCAGAACATAAAACACTTTTTTCTTCTTAAAATTAATGACTTTCTTTCAACATTTTCTTACTCTTGTTAGAAACGTTTCAGTCACTAAAGCAGGGACGGCCAACTCAAGGCCCGCGGGCCCCATGCGAACAAGGATTACATTAATTCCCAAAGTGGTCGATATCGGCCCCTAGGGGTGATTTTGTCTTGCAACTAACGAAACAAGAAATTGAGGTCTTCGAGATGTGATTAGGAGTCTACGTAAGAACGCAGACAGTGCTGGTGGAGAAGCACGGGGAATACCCTGGGTCCCGTTACTTGAAGATAGATATTCCCCATCGAAAAATTTCCAAAATTCAACATCTAAGAAAACAATGAATATCGCCAAGGGGCCTACGGGGCTAAAAAGTTTGGGAAACACTGTGGGTAAGTGGGTAAGGGCCACCAGGTGTCCTCGTGATTATCTATCGACAGGTCAGGGATGATCTAGGCTTTCCATTAAGAGAAAATCTGCAACGGGCAAGCTCGCCAGTGGCATACCCACGGGTATTCCCTGTACTTGTCTCGCGCGTTCATTTGGGTTGGCCGTCCCTGCAGTAAAGCATGCAGTTTGAGACAATCTCGATGTGGGACGTTGAAGATGAATATAAGCGCAAACTTTTACACAAACATCCAATTTAATTAAGTAAGTAACTATGAAACTAAACAGGGTCTTAAATGTACACTCAGCAGTTAGCTTATACGAACTAATTATAGATACTAAGATTGACGAATTGATATCGTTTAGGAATTGATTAATGACCGAAAAAGGCTAATAAAACTAGGGCGGAAAGCGACAACGATCGTAAAAAATGCGATAAAAGTTATCGTAATTAAGTACGAACAAGAAAATCAGTAGAATTATATTTTTCGCAGAGAAATAGTATAATGCGAGGTTTCATGAATTCCCTAAGGAAAGGAAAACGTAATAATGACATCTTTTCTTGCTAATTTCTCTAAATAAAGTAGGGATTTGATTGATTTGCTCATTCTGACATTTCCCTGTGACAAACAGACGACGCAACTTTTCCAGTGAAAATACTAAAAAAACATTTCATAAGGAATGTAATTCATGTATGTTTATCAATGAAATGTTCAAACTAAGTGTTTGGCTAATGTTATTGTATTTTTTGGATTTTTTTTATGCATTTAATGCATATTCAGTGCATATCAGCTGCATATTTCGACTGATTATTCTGCCCATTTTAGCAAAATTTGGTGCATTTTATGCGCATAAATCGTCAAAATTTGGTGCATATAATCCGGTCTCTAGTGATCATATTGGGCCTAGTTTATCATATTCCTAAAGTCATTCGAGGATTTTGTGAAATCAATAACATTATTTAATGAAATGAGCTAGGAGAGATGCCATTGATACATCTTTCACCATTTCATGAAATCTCATATAGTGATATCATGAAATGTCAAACAATTATTAAAGTCGCAAGTTTTTAGAAAAACAAACTTTATAGAATCCTACTGTTTTACGTGTGATTCGTTTTGGAAATGTCTTACAATTGTACTGAATGGGGCGGTGTAATACCAAATCAAATTCCGATTGGAACTTGATTGGCCTTGAAATGGCATAAACTGTGCGATAAGCATTCGTATATATTCAATTTGTAAATATGGACTTGGGTAACGGCCAAGCATACATACGCAAATGTAAAAATAAGGGAAATAAGAAACTGTCTTACTGGTATATGTATAACTACAATTTTAATCAAATGTTAATAATGTGTAGATAGAAAAAAAAGTTTTGTATAAATAGAGATAAATAACAATTAATGAGTACAAATTGCAATTTTGCTGCAAATGAAGTGTAAATATTTGTCGTAATACTTCCATGTAAAATTTAATTGTTGAAATTTGTAAGTTGTGTTGGTGTCTGTGATCACCAGGATAAACACACCCAAGCACGAATATGGCGCAAATTTTATATTGCAAATAATTGCGATGCAATGCTGAGAAACAATTGGAAAATTGAAAAATGTACCGTAAATATTGTAAATAAACGAGTCTCAGTTGCATGGAAAATCGCCAAATAATTGAGAGAAATGTAATATTTTGTTCCACATTGCGTGTAAACTGTAAACGAATAATATCCGGGACCCGGATCACCATGCAAATGTAAATTACGTACACATTGATGAAATTACAAAAACAAATGAATAAATGTTGGTGTTTATGATCACTTCCGCATATTTGCGGCATTTTACAAAGGATCCCATTCATTGCCATCGCGTTAATCTATTATATACTTATTTTCACATTCAACTCTAACGTTTCCGCCAAATTCTTGAATTCAAGCATGTAGCTTCTGCATCAATTGCAAATCTTCCCTCAGTCGGGCATATTTAATTTCCCCCTACATACGTATTTAATCAGCCACTTTCTATACATTTCCTTGTCCATAACATCCCTGCCAGTGACAAGATCCTCACGGCCTTTTACGCTGACGACATTGTCCTTGTTAGCACCATCACCGAAGTTAAGTCAGAGGCAAATTTCTTTTCCTGCAATAAGAAATACCCCCACCTCTACGAGTGTTGAACCCCTCGATAAAGTGGCAAAAGTCAGTAAAATACTTGGTGTATACTTTGACCGTCATTTGGCCTGGAATGCCTACATCCAGTATACCCGAAATAAAAGCAGAGTGCTTTCTTTCAGCTTAAGCCTTTCCTTCTCAACCGTATCCTGCGCTACACTGTTAGCGCCCCACCTTATATCCGGAACGGGGATATCCGCCGCGAGTTCGCTATCACTCCGCTCCAGGTCATTTTCGCGCAACTCGTCCCGAATCTATATACTTTCATCGCGGATTTGCTAATCCCTCAATCTCTGAACTTTCCAGGTTCTCTCATTTACCTGATCACCTCTCAAATTGTCTAGCGCGTTAGCCTAAGTGGCCTCGTTCAGCAAGCCCATTTTCACCTCCCCAACAGCGTACATAATCCTTGAGTTAAATGCTGGAACTTGGTTTTAGTCGGTAGGGTCCTGCTATGAAGGTACCCGTAACCACATTTCCTTTTTGTGTCTATGACTGGTTATACCTGGTCTACCAGGAACCGCACGGATGACCCATAAGTCTAGTGACTTGGGTTCAATCCCAAGCAGATCTGGTTGCAGTACGGGACTCTACGATATTCTATCCCCTCCAAATAACCCAATCCTATCTTTCCTCCCAAAACTGAGAGACCGTACAAGGAGAATGTCCAATGGGCCTAAATAGTAGGACCTAAGTGTGTGTGTTACACGCCCTCCAACAAACCAACCAACAACCAACCAACCATGGTTATATGAAAGGAATTCAGAGATGTATGGTAAGACAAGGGAAACGTGGGGGAAATGCGAATTTGTTCTGGCTTTATACAGCTTGCTAATCAACGTAGACTACAGGCAAGTAGATCAAACCACTATGAAATGGAACAACTTCAACGCCTTGGAAACATAATGATTTGCAAACTTTCCTTTCTTGGTGGTACACACAGAGGCGGTGAAAAGTGCGCAAGTTTGCATTTTCGTTGTAAGATTAACTAATTTACGTTTTGCGCATCTTTGCATAATAAGCATGCAAGCGAAATTCGAATTCCCTTCCCGGGACATCGAATGATTATTGACATACGTACTCAGCCGAAAACAGATTGAACAGCAAACTGGTACGAGCAGAATTGTATGTATGCCTCCTTTGTGTGATTATGTCGATTGGATCAGTACAGTTGGATACATTTGATTTCAATGGCGAAATTCTGCTTGAAGCAATCGGAAAGATTTGACATATTTCACGCATCCTACAGGATTAGATATAGTTGTAAAGTATTGGGTTAGTCACAAAGTCTTTGCATCTTTTTGCATCAAATTTAAATCGTTTCCTTCCGTACAAAACACGAATTTAAACTCATTAACTTATCATCTATATACAGGTACAATAAATACAATAAAATTCTAATAAGAGGTAATCTGATGGAGTAATATCTGGGCTATAAGGTGGAAGTAAAGTTACTTCCCACCCAGCGCCACTAATTTTCAGTGAGTGATCAAAGATTGATGGAAGATGACAACCAGAATCCTGCAAAATATATGCAAAATACTCAAAGACTTTTTGACCAATCCAATTCAATGGTAGTTGATTATTCTTTCGTGTCAGTTGTAATGACTCGAATTCATTTCGGTCATTTTCGTTCAATGCACGACTGCAGAAAATATGGAAAAAACAACAATAGCAGGGTGACAAAATGATCCATTAAAGCAGGATTCAAAATGCGAAATGGGACATTTCTTCCAGTTGAAATGTGCATCAGATGATTAATTCAAAAATAAAATAAATCCAATGAAATTACGAGGTCTGTTTTAGACAATGCCTTGGATAACAGTAGAGTAAGCACTAAATTTTCCATTCTGTACTTTTATAATTTTTTCCAAATTTTGAAACAATGTAATTTAACGGATTTCCACAGCAATTAAACGTTCACAATTCTTATGAATAAATGTTGAAGATTACAAAAAAATAACTTTTCCCTGAGATTGTAGTGTGAATGGAATCGACGGAGTTGCTGAAAATGTCAAAATTTCAACAGGCCAACAGATGCGAAATGTGATATAATGGACTTACAGATAAGGGTGCTACAAGCCCACTATATTTCCCAAGTATGATAAACGACGTTGAATTATGTGTGATCAGTTGAAAACCAAAGGCAGCCACCAGAATCCTAAAGTGCAACACACGCAAAAGAAATTTATAAGCTGATTTAGAATTACATTGGTCCACCTCTTTAGGTACCCTACGTTGTGTACCTTTTTAAGATGTCTTCCATTCTGATTTAGTGTCTGATACAGGCAAGTGTCACGTCAACAGGTCCTTGATCAAGAGCCCAATGGGTCTATCAAAGGACCTGAAGACGGTACACCGGCAGGCGGTTAGTCAAGATGTGCGACTGAGCACTTTGGTCCCCAATGATCACTGCAACGTCTTGGAGTGCGCATCCGGAATTTTGACCAAGAAAGCTAAGGAATTAGCTATTGTTAGTTTGGCAGTAAAACGACACTTTGGGTACACACTTATCGTATCATCGCGCACATTTGAATGTGGGGTAGTTGCATTTCTGAGATCCGAACAGTACTCGTGGTTGTTGGGATGTCAGACTGGAACTCGATGGAAGTCGATGACAGCGCGATACTTATACGAGTGAAAATGTTATTGTTTGTCCGTTGAAATGGCTCAAGAAATTTTATGTGCACACAATGAGAAAGATTTCGTTTTAAATGTTTACTCATTTATATATTTCGCTCTTAAAACTGAAGCGCTATGCTTTTCTAATCTAAGTTACTTGATCTTATGAGCGTTTTGTTAACGCTTTCATAAGATTTTTGTCAATGACGCGACTTTGGTCGCATTTATATACAAATGAATCATTTATATGGACTGCTAACAAGTGCTCAGTTCATCATTATTAAAGAAACTTAAGACAAAACTTATCTGCACGCTTTATAATCTCTCTTGTCTCAAAGATAAACAATTCGCTGATGTTTGTCAATAGTCAATTATGTCCTTGCTATTCAACATTGTCGTCAAAAAGAACGTAGAATAAAACAAAACCAAATTAAGGAAACGAATTGCTCTCCGAACAATGTTTTCTATTACGTTTAGAAACGTGACATTTTTTAGAACATGTTATTGTCGAAAAACATTTATCATAATTGTTCTTTATCAAATTGCGCTCCAATATATGCGGAATCAGTCAAAATTGTATTTTAAAGAAACAGCAAGCTGTGCCAAATTTATGTAAACACAAAAATAATTTCAATATAGAAATATTAACAAACATCCTTTAATTTTTAGCATAGGATATACCATATTTTAACGCAAATTTCATGAAACATCCCTTCGCTGATGACAAGATCAGTCAAGTTACAATTCAGTCCTATCCATCAAGTTCCATCAGGTCTTCTCCATGATGAATTATGTTGGAAATAAGTGAAAGAATGTCGTTATATAAGACGCACCCCATTGTTAGAACCTTTTTTAAAATAAAGTACGTCTTATAGTCCGTAAAATATAGTACAAAATAAACAGTCTGGCTGATCATAACCAGGACCTCATTTAGAATCAGATTGATGGTAATTTACGCCTTTTAGTTAATGTACACTTGATACAAACTGCCTGGACGGGAATCAGAACAAGAGGAGGAGATTTACTTCAGGTAGTTTTCAAATCGTAATCAAAACATGCGATGAATGGAGCAGAGGCAAATAAGACTCGCCACCATAACTCTGAATGATTTTCTGTTCTCTTTGGGATCCGAATTGCGAACAATGGTGTAAAATGCAACAAAAGAGATTTATTACTTTAAACGCATTTTCTCCATTTGGTCCAAGAAACAGAGTCAACTCTTTTTGGGATTGTGTTTGCAATAAAGACAAGAATCCGGTGACCTTTATTATGCATGCATTGATTATTTGAGGATTGGAGATGTTATTTTAGTATCTTTAACATTATAGGACTTGTCTAGGCCAGGTATCACAAACACGCTGCTCGCGAACCGAATGCGGAGTTCTGAAAATTCGTGGTAAGGTCGAAAATTTCAGGAAAAGCTAAGCGCCTATGCAAAATGCTACTCCGTATTCGCGGGATTGTTTTGGAACGTAATCCCCGCGAATAAGGAGCTTCTACTGTACACATCATTAACACTGCACGAAATGTTAATTAAATGTACAATTTTATCGATATTACTTCGTAACTTATAGATGCTAGTACATAATTGAGGCAGCATATAAGATGGAATGAATATCTTGTAAATGCACAAAATAAAAATGCGACAACTCCAATGAATTTCAATTTAATAATTCAAATTTAAAAATCTTGGCCTCTTATCACACGAGCATCATATTCATCTCCATTATAGTGCATCCTGATTTTGTGCGTTATTAAATTCTAGTCATTTCGCATGTATTTGCAAATAAAACGAACACACTCATGTGTAATCTCATATACAGTCGTACTTTGCATGTGCTTGATATCTTCGACAATTGCTCAATTGAAAGAAATGCGAATTGTCTAAAATTGTTTAAACACCAATGACAATTCATCATCAGCGATCAATCTACTTTATTGTATTATTGATATTTATATCAATTTCATAACTGAAATAGATAGAAACTTTACATTATTAATCAGTAATAGAACACAATCGAAGTGAATTTCTATAAACTAAGATAGGAACGTTTCTTTCTCCTATATATAGGTGCCTAGCCATTGAGAAACGATTTCTAACATTTTAGGAGTTTGGCTCTCAGAGTATTGCTCAATTCTTGTACATGCTTTTATGAAGATACTATATCTATGATCAACCATTAATTTGGGTATGTACTTCCAAAACTAAATGGCTTTTGATACAGGTCCTAGGAAAGAGGAAGTTCAATAAACCCCATTGGCTATTGATAGATATAAGTTAATCAGCAAATTGGGAAGCAGACCTAGCCAGACTCATGGGATTCGAACCTATCATACTTTAAAACTAGAAAAGGAACGAACTTAAGTTGAGTATTACTCTATAAATCTAAACAATATTTGTAGTGTTTGTGTATCGAGAGATGCGCATCGATAGATTGATAACACACCAGCCTGTTCTATTTCATGTAACTCTATTCACCTCGCTTTGCGTCAACCTGACACCGACCATAACCTCTATTACAGATCCCTATCCCACAATATTTGCATTAGTTAATGGAAAATGAAATGATAATATTTGTGACGTGCCATCTAGGCATGGATGTCGGCAGTAGTTGTATCTCTGCATTGGAAGATGGCGCCTCCTGCTCCATCCATCCATGCCTCCATAAATAAATAAATAACGTTTGTTTTATTTATTCGTTTCTTTGTATTTATATACAACACACATATTATATGTTTCAGCATCTAATTATCTACCATATTAAAATATTAGTAATTACTAATTGCATATCAAAAATTAGTTGGTGTAGGTGTAGACAGAAAAGGCATAAAGGAATGTATTCACTGTATTTAAAAATCCATATGATTTGTTGATGAAAATGCATGCAACTTTTCAAATAATTTAATAGAAAGTGTAGCGGCCTCTGTCGAGACATCTCGAGTGTGCCCTTTCCTCTCTTTGGTCTAAGGCTCGTCCTTCCCACAAATGATGGCTCTGACAATTCAGGTCTCTAAATTCTGTGAAATCAATTGTATACTTTACAACCATTTACGTAATAAAATCGTCGCATTTAAAATTGAAACAGGATGATAATTTTCTGATCGAAAAATTTAATTTAAAAATTGCAATTTGAAAGTAATGAAAATATCAGTATGTATACTTTTATTTGGGTTTCATAAAGTGCGGCATGAATTAGAATTTCATAAATTCTATCTCAAAAGCGAAGGTAAAAGCGGCAACATGAAGAATCTTCATAATAATTAACTTCCTTGCTTGTGAAATGTTTCACTTCTCAAAGACGAAATGGGATTTTCATATAAAAATACCTCATCGTTCTCAGCGGAAAATCATAGTAACGCCGATTAAATGTATTCAACTGAAACCAGCAGAGAAAATTTTCTATGTAATCATAAATAATTAAATGCAATAAATTTGCATACAATTATAAAACATTCATGAGCATTTTTCGCAGCATTTTATTTACATGTATACCTATAAAGTAGAAGCACCTTATTTGCGGCAGTTACATTTCAAAGAGTTGTCGTGGATACGAAAATATGGAATGCTATTTTGGTATAAATGGGATAGGTTTTTATTCGGCTTAGGCAACGGTTAAAAAAATAAGTATATTACTTATATTTTGCTATTCTCAACAATCTCTATCTCAAAGACGACTTTAAGTGAAGTCATCTTGTGCATGAGCATTTAGGGCATGAGCACCAAAACCAGAGAGGCCAAATAACAAAGTAGGTTCATGCGTAGCTACTCAGCATACCGGATCATGGAGCGATTTCCGGGTACGTTAGCTATAAAGTGATAGTGCAAAGCCTTCACCCACATCGAACGCCATTAAATACAAAGTATACAAGTGGCAAACAGGCTCACGCCTTTATTGCATATACGAAATGTAAATTTGAGAAGGCTCTCCGGGAGTTCTTATCGAAGCGATTCCAGAGATAATGTACAGCCTTTCTATGCAGAATGCACATGAGAGCAGCGCAATGAATTTCAAATTCCTTGTCTGGTTAGAGGCTAGGTGTAAATACGTAAATTACAATAAAGAGAGAAAAAGCTAACGTCAAAACAGGTTACTCAATTGTGGATATAAAGACTGCCCAATTCTGATTCATTCTTTTTGGAAGTCCCCGGCCGAATGATTGTGAATCGGCCTAAAACAAACCGAAGCCAGTCAATCAGCTAGGTCAGTGGTCGGCAAATTCATCATCCAAAAGAGCAAAATTTCAGCAAACGCAAAGAGCCATGATTTTTAGAGACTTGATTAATTATAATTAATGTAGACGTTACTTATATTATATTATATTATATTTTTCAAATGAATAATTCCAGAGATTCACACATCCAATTGCAATGAGCAGCTAGAGTATTCAGTAGCCATTTTGTTTTGAACCTGTCCTCGGAAAATGTTGCGTCGACCCTGATCCAGATGATGACTAAATGACTTCGATCAATATTATTTACCAATTCAGACTAATGCAGTACGAATTCCAAATAAATGGTGAGTAAATACAGCTAGAACTGTCGTTTAGGCAAACAAATGAACAAAGTAGAAATGGCTGCATTTCCAATACAATTGGCGCATTCAAAGAGAGGCTTCTTCTTTGCCTGTCCGTTTTTTTCCTCCTTCTATATTCAACTATTGTATTATAGTTACACAGTAGACACAGTAATACAGTAGATGCACAAGAAAGTAAGCAGATATATGTAAAAGGATGAATGAAAGGGTGACTTGATTTGGACAAAAACGGATGTTCAATTTCAGAAAGTGTTTAGGGTCATTGTTGCGATTGCAGTGTGGAAGTAACATGAGATAAATTGAGACTATTTAGACTCTCTAGCGATAGGATAGAGCACAGAAATGAGTTAATTGAAGAAGAATGCGGCATTGCTGTGCCGAAGAGATTGGCCAATCAATCGTACCAGTTGCATTCGCTTTGATTGCATCCATTTCAGTATCTTGATTGTAACTTAATAGCGCCAGGTTGACTTTATTCGGCATTCTATAAACTTGCAGCTAGCTACGAACTTCTTTGTCATCGTTATCTTAGTATCCATTGATTAGACAATCTCGTATAATGAAAAACTTTTTTGGAGCGCCAGATGAAGGTAGGGAAGTTAATTGCGCAATGGTGCAGAGTGGAGAAACGGCCGTGAACATTTATTATAATCAATACTGGGTCATTTGCATTTGGCTTTGGGTTTGTCTTCTGAATCTATGGACGTGGATCACATAGCGGCTCATTGCATAATAATGATAATCCTGTATTGCAATACGCATTCAAAGTGTAAATATGTCAATGAAATGTATTTCGAGGCAAACGTCAGGAACCTCTTCGTTTTATCGCATTTCAAGCGATGATATATCGCTAGAGAATTGCGAGAGTAATTCACGTGTTCATGTAAATGTAATCAGGAATGGTCAGGCGCGTTTCAGGAAGACAAGTGTTGTCCCAACAGCAAGAAGGGCAATTGCAAATTATATTGGCATAGGAAGCTTCAGCGTATAGGTGACGTAAAATGGACGTAAAATGGATGAACGGGGTTAATTGGAGATAGGTACATTACAAGAGGCAGTACAGAATGGGCAGAATATGCAGTTGGGTTATGGGCAATACAATACAATACATTAATTCAGTTATGCATTTCAGTTCAGTTATTCATCATCTAATTTTTGACAGAATTCAGAATCCCTGAAACCTCGGATTCTTCATTTATTCTCCTATTTGGGTCTTGCCTCATCTTTCCAGGACTTTATCGACACTCTCTCGGATGGACCCCCATCCCTAAGATTGCCTTTCCTTTCTTCTTTAATGTTAGTCATTTATTTATTGTAACAAACCCCAGCTGAGGCATTTAATGTCAATGTTTGCATGGTGCTGTAAGGGAACATCAGGTAACATCAGGAAGGGAATAAGTACAAAAATTCATCTGACTCATCTATGCTTATTCTAAGGATTATTTACTTACAGTTATTCAGTTACATCTATACAGGTCCAAGGTGCTACCAGAAGTTGATTAATCTAAATACTATAGCTTGTAATAACATCGTAAATATAGCACATGCATAAACCATAATATTAATCCACCCCATCGCATTCTGGATATGGGTTTTCCCGAAATGATGGCCTAAATAACAGCCTCCATTTCAGATGCAATTTTCTCCTCTCGGCAGTTTTTGTTTCTCGTCTTTCTGTATTATTATAGTTTAGATATCCAGCAAAGCATTTTAGCTGCCATGTTCTGCCCTGGATAGAAACTCTGTTGCCCGTATAATTGAGTGCCTGTCCTGAAAACTAAGAAGTAATAATATAATTTTACAGCAGTCTACTTGGTCAAATTCAATTTAATTCTTAAATCGGATTTCAGTCCCACTGCTTCATGGCAAATCGTACAACAGCCTCGTCTGGTTTCCTACTATCCACTTCCCACTAGCTGATTCTTTGTTTTTTATTCTGCGTAGGAATTGAAGCCATCACAGTCTGTTAATGCCTGTGCTATAAATACAGACTGTTTTGTCAATTTCCTCAAGGATATCAAATACGAAGTATCACGATTCCAAATGCGAACGTTTCATCTTCCAATACTTTCATTTGCGCGAAAATTCCAACAATTTCGGATCGTTTACCAAAACCTCATTCAACTTTACAGCTTGCTTGCATAGTTCACATCACCCCACGAATTCCTCAAAGTCCTCGTAGTATGCAATTGCACAAGGACATCATGGCGCTTTAAGGGAATATGTTTTTGTTTCTTCCATCTTCTTGAATGCAATTCTGGCACAGAGCGGAAATGTAATCAAATTGATTGGAGAAAATCTGAAATGATTGAAAATATGCTCGGCTTATTGAATTGCCAGTTCAGCAGCATGGACGAGGGTAGGACGGGCGAGGGTGGTGGCGGTAAACCATTAAAGCAATGCAAATTAACGGTTGCTTGGCATGGCTATGCATTGCACGACAGTTCAACAATTACGCAATCGGAATTGTTCAATTCAAGTTGTACTTCACAACGCCTCCGCTTAGCCCCGCCAGCATTCAGCACCCGAGCTGTCGGTCCCGTAATTAATAGTCAACAACGAATTCAATTATTTTCCAATTACCATCATCGATTTGCTAAGCGTAATTTAATCCGACAGTAGAATATCTCGCAGATAATTAATCGACCGACATGATTGGTCCGCTTAAGTAGTTGCTATTGATGTTTTGATCCTATTATCTCAAATATCATATTGCAAGTCACTGTGTTGCTTATTATCTAACACATACGTTTATTTCAATACTTCACGGGTTTTTTGTTAATATTACTCTGCTCAAATCATTTCACATTTGCTCCATCCAGAGTAACATCTCTCTGCTATTCATATATTGCCTTCCTCAAACGCATTCCTGTTTAGTTTCTTCTCTGGCAATTTACAGTTCACTACTCATTTCTTATAGCTAATCTTATTCAAAGATTTACTAATATTCCTTGTATTATTAAGATCCAGCTTACAATTGAGTTATCTCTCCGTTTATCTCTATGCATTAAAATGAATGGATGTATATATATATATGTATGTGTTCGATTCACTCCTAAAATACAAACATTTCGATGGAAATGAATTATTGAGTATGTTCCGTGTACTCCTGGAACACCGCTAACGCAAAGGAAAATTGGAAGAACCTCATGGTTCGAAGGTTATAGCGAAAATACCATCACTTTTCAGGACAAACGGCACGGCAATACCGCTCGAATGCAGTCTACTGCGCATGCGTCGTCATCCGTTGCAAAGCAACGATTGTTGACCGAACGATTGCGCACGGGAATGAATTCTCCATGCCATAGCAAGTAGGTGCAGATCTGTAAATATGTAGTTGTGAACTAAACTATGAAAAACTCTACGTAGCTTTCCGGATCGGGAATGGTCTCAGAAATGAGTAAGAATTCAAACATAACCTCTTTTCGGCTAATGTCAAGGAATAAGTTAATAAAATTCACGTTAATTAATAACCTTGGCCATATTCTCAAGCCGTCCAAGTGTGGTCACCGACGATCTAACTGGACGCGGGCAAGCGAAGCTTCTTGAGGATCATGGACTGACGATGAACGAGCTCGGCACAGTTTCCGGAGGTGTCGCAGACGAATTTGTTTAAGATAGTTACCAATAGGCCCAAGACCTCACGAAATCAGCAGGAACGTGGTGTGCATGTGCGATTCAACCGCGAAGGCGAAGCATTCCTCAGCCAAAGCGTGGTGGGGGCGGAAACGTGGATCAGCTACATTGGCCAGCAGAACGGCGACGACAACGACGACTCGGACTCGAAGAAATCGAAGAATTTCTTGCCAATCGATTGCTAACAGATGGACGTGTAGAACAGATGTATGGGTAGATGAGCAAATAGCAGTAAAACACAAGCAACGCTGGGTCCTCCACTAGTTTCTAGTAAAATCTATAGTTTCTCCTACCGCATTTATTCATTCTGGTCCTAGTATTATTCCATCGTTATTTCAATTTTTTTACCTTCCTAAAATTGTTATAGTTTCACTTCGAACGAATTAAGTACATTTCTGGGGCAGAATCGTTTCTCCTTCTAATTATATCTCAGTTCCCGCCAAAATAATCTGTCCCATTGTCTTCACTTTATAGTCAAGTTATGCGATTGAAATAATTGATGATCGCGTTTTTGCGTAAAGATGGACTTGGTTTGTGCAGTAGCGGAGGTGGCAGTGGCGCTTGCGTTGGAAGCAGTCGGAACTGGGGGGTGGCAGGATGGAGGAAGCGGCAATGGAGCGTCGATCGGATCGAGACGCAATCCTCCGAAATCGCCGGCACGGCACACAACGCATTCCGAAAGCAGGCGAACGCCGCGTCCCGACGCTGTCCCAGTATGCTGCGCGGCAAAGTGGCAAAGTTAGCCACCGCTATCGCCACCGGCGTCGACCAGGGGTAGACAGCGAGCATGTCACCGCTGAACGCAAGTGCAGCAGACGCGGAAGTAGTGATGAGTGCGACGAATTGGTCCGATACGTGGCCGACGGCGGATGCGTTCACGTCCGCTTTGCCCACGCTCTACTGGACGGTCCCCAGCACTGCGGACAACGATGCCGATGGGGCAAAGGACCCCACCGAAGAGCTCCACAACTGGTGGGCTCTGTTGGCTCTTGTGCTCGTCATCGGCACTGCTGCCGGAAACATCCTCGTGTGTCTGGCCATCACGTGGGAGCGCCGTCTGCAGAACGTCACAAACTACTTCCTCATGTCGCTGGCCATCACTGACCTTATGGTCGCCATGCTCGTTATGCCTTTGGGGATACTAACGCTGGTAAGAGGTGAGTGCTGGCGATGTGCAAATTACTAATTCGACGCTATAAAAGAACAAACCCCCGGCGAATCCAATTCGTTCCATAACCAATTCGTGATTTCCGCTGCTTATGAGCGCATTGGGAAATCTCAAACCTCCACATTGCAGCGACTTCCAATTGGTTAATTATTGTTGTGAAAGCATCCACGGCCTCAATGGACACAGAGTTCCGCATGGTGAAACAATGCATTAAAAAGGGCAATTTTACAAGCAGCTTATTTTTCGCTCTGCGTTTACGACTTGCGAACTAGTTCACGCGGGACTGAGGTATGCGTGGAGGTCTGCATGGGCAATCCAGCCAGGGTTCGCATAGGTGTGGTTAGCGAGAACGTAAAAATTCAATTAGGTTTATGCATTTCGCTTAATTGCAACCACGCTAGTGGCACTTACCCTCCAAAGCGCATATTTGCTTGCAGTTCCCTTTGGGCTAATGGGGTTTTTCACAAACATCAGCTCCAATTGATAAAATTTCAGTAATATTTCAATGTGAAAATTTAGTAAAAACATGGAAATGTATTTTAAACCAATTTTATATCGATCCTACCTTATGCGTCCAAAGAATTTCTACAAATCCCGCCCACTCACCACCGAAGCAACTGAAAAAAAAAGATGATGGCTGTGATGTCCGGTCAAGGGCAAGCAACTGGGACGTAAGTTCTGGCGGTAAAAATTGCAAGCTAACCTATGTGACTGTCGAGAGAGTTCACGTGTGTTCTAAGATTCTTGTAGAGTATTTCAATAAACAAATAGAAATATAACATTGCCGACGAGGGTAAAAACAGAGAATTGCTAATTACGGCAGCATCGGCGAATTCGACGTCGAAAAACCTGAAGAATAGGACAAACACCTCGAACTTCTATTTCGAAGCAAACCAAATCCAAACTGAGGATCAGAGCAGGACGATTTTCAGGTGTCAGGATAGAATCACACGAGACAATATCACACAGGCAAAATCACACATGGATGAAATCACACGGATACAGTATCACAGGAACACATGTACAAAATTACACATGGACAGAATCCCACAGGGCCAAAATGACGCATGCACAAAATCACGCGTCACGTCAGTTTTTTATCATTTATGGTACAATTAATCAACTCCCATCCGTTTCTCATAACTGTGTAATTCTGCCCTAACACTCGGTTTCCCATAATTCTGGGGAATATGGCGATTTTGGACAATATTAAAGAATTGTTTTTACGGCATACAATGTATTTGCAATATTCTGCGGAATACCACCGGAACCCTACTCATCAAATTATGTTTCGATGAAACAACGGTTAGCAAATATTGTACAAAATTATAATTCCAATGAGTGGTTGCATTTTTTGCGCTGTATTAGTCATATTTATTAGCATTATTATTATTTTTATGCAAATATCTGTATATTCGGGCCCTTAGTATTAAATGATTAAAGAGGTAAAATCTAACTGCAAATTACCCACCTATGAGAGTTAATTGTATTTTAAATTGTAAATTTATGATAAACATGTGATTTTTCCCATGTGTGATTTTGGTAGGATGTGATTTCTGTTATTTTGTCCCGTAGGATTTTGTATGTATACCCCGATTTAGACGGTAGATCGGTATCACAGGAAACCGTGTAAATCCAAATTTTCATTAGGAATTTCCGATCTTTCGATTAACATCGGCGGTGGTACGTTTCTTATACGTTTCAAGTACCCTTAATGAACTTGTTTAACAAAAACTATGTGAATGGAAATGCGTCCTAAAATTTCCGTGTAAATAGAGGAACATTTTCGTGTAAATTAAAAACAGTCAAATCGAAAACGCGTAAAAAAGTACCGTGCAAATCGGGGATAGGTGCAGTGAAGACTGTTTGTACACCTAAGGAAATCCTCACGGTGTCGTATAATCAGATAATTGAGGCGTTGAAGGCAAATTAGGAAAGCGTATAATATGATAACAAATGATACCCAATATAAGCGGAAGTTGTGCAATTGCAGCTGTTAGGAATGGATTTCCATGCAGGCATTAACCGCAGGTTTAGGCAATTACGAAGAATTTCGTCACGTGCCCGCTTCGCCGGAGAAATTAATATTGCATTAGCGTTCGCGAAACGAACAATTGCAGGCATAATTAATTAGTTTTTGCAGCTGGGAAATTGCCACGTATGCAAATCATTGCCAGGCAATCTAGCAATAAATCGCGCGAGCAATTTTCATTCATTTCATTGACTTCACGGCTGACAATCGATCGCCAGGGAAATTGTTCCTCGTGGGTGTGCCGTCGCTGTCAAACAGGACGAATTCAATCAACGACCCCAATAATACCGTACGGTGTTGATTAATACCTCGCCTTCATCGCCACACAGAGAAGCAGGAAAAATCAATTCGATCGCTTTGGTGTCAACGGAATAAATTCTCCAGATGTGGATTAAAGAGCCGCCCTAATCAAATATTTCGCAAGGTGTGCGACTATGCAGGGGATCGAAAGTGTTTAGAGCAGTGTTGCCGCACATTTCTAGCGATTTTAAAATTTGGCGGCACACAAAGAACAAGAAAACTTTAAAAACTATTAAGATACCTATAACAATCTGTTAGATAGTAGGCATTGCCGAACATAATTTTATTTCTAAAATTTGACGGCACACTTTTAGAATTTTGCGGCACACAAAAGTTCGTTGAGAATCACTGGTTTAGAGGGAGTACGATTGATTTACCTACATTTTACTGATTTCTTTTCACGTTTCCAAGGATGAGTATTTGTTAAAATTTCATTTAAAGCTATTCGAGGAATGTCTTGACGCGTTTTTCCAAGTGCAAGCAATTAATTTGTCACTGTGCGACTTCACCACCCCTTTTCGCCTCGTCGCTGCATTCCGATAATATTTATTCTACGTGGACACGAGTTTCAGAATAGAAACGTGTGACCTTTTCAATCCCATGTGCCTTATATTAATTGTTTTTTGTTTTTCAACTATTTTCTAGATAAAAAATTGTCCTTTATTATCAGGGAAATTCAATTGCAATATATTGCATATTGCACAGCAAAAAGTAATCAAACGCGAAATGGAACCACCATTAAATGCGCGTTCGGCCTGTTTCCCAATTGAAATAAAATCCAATATCATTAATTAATCAAGAATTCATTAAACATTTTAGTCCCCAGTCCTTGCGTGACGTTTGATTTAATTAACGTCGATATTAAAGCGTATGACATCCTATTTCCAATGTCAATTATAATCAATAAATTGAACTAAAAATAAATTTCGATCTAAACATTTATGAATGTGCTATGATGCATTATTCCAATGTGTTTGATAAAAAAACAAAGTGACATTCGTGAAGTATTTGATAGACATTAATGTATTCTTGAACAATGGAGGATTCGCGATTGTTGATTTTATGCCACTCGAAATTGAATGACTCATCATTATGACCACGTTTCAATTCTCAGTGTTTCTCAAACTGATTTGACTCGCGGCACCCTAAAACAGGGCTAGCCAACCTTTCGGCGAGGATGACCCAAATAGCCATTAAAACAACCAACAATGACCTGTATAGAGCCGCACAAAGTATACAGTAGCCCAGTGTTTCTCAAATTCATTTGACTCGCGGCACCCCAAAGCCATAAAAGTACAATTCGCGGCACCCCTCAAAGCCAAGGCGCAACGGACAAGCACGGGGAATACTCGTGAATTTCTCAAGCTTCGCATTTCCGGGAATCAGGTTGAAAGACGTGGTATAGTAGAAACAAGATAAAGACTCGCGGAGCACATCTTTGTTATTCGTAAAATTATTCATAATGTTGAAAGATGCAGTTTTCTACTTGAAATCGTGCTTTTTTATAACAGCTTTAACGGTACCCTAGTAGGTAGATGTAATCAAATCAAAAGTATCGCGGTACAGGGTGCACCCTGCTCGCGGCAGGACCGGCTCCAGGTGGAAGCAATCGATGCGTTGCATCGGGGCGCTTCTGCAAAGGGGCTTCATAAGTTGAAAGCATAATAAGACATTTCGACATGACACAGCGGTTAAGAACAGGAAATACCATACCGGTCGCCTGGTGGCGGTACCTCTGGTATTCCCCGTACTTGTCCGTTGTATCTTGGAACATCATAATTAACAGATTTAATCTAATTTTCTGCAATACTGGTTTGGAGGACGCCAATTACTGTTTTTGCATCGGGGCGCTGAAGTGCTAGAGCCGGTACTGCATCGCGGCACCCGCTTTGAAAAACACTGCTCTACCTATATCAGAAATTAGTAATGTGTTTTCAGGCCTTTTCTGTATATTAAGTTCATAGGTTTCATAGGTGAATTTTAATAATAATGAAACATAACTAAACGCTGAAAAATTACAACGAGAATATATATATAGAGTACTAGAGTGTCTTGCTACTTTGTTATTTCACATCTGTCTGCCTTTTCCCAGCGGCAACTGCACATCTATTACCGTAACAACACAAACATCAACGAGTTTTCACGATTGACACTTTTAAACTTCTGTCTGTCTGTTTTACTTACTATTTGATATATTCTTCATCTGCATTTAGTGGAAAAACTCACACCCTTACTGAAGGCAGAATAAACAAGCGCAATAAATAAATCATAATAACAGATGCGTAAATAACCATGGGAAATTGTGCATTTCATAACCAACAATAATTCTGAATGCCAAATTCTGAAATCCACCGAAGAACCACATGGATCATTGTCACCTCTAGCAACGCCCATAGATATCTTCCATTCAACAACTTCGAACTGCAATGGGGAAACGATTAATTTGCCCCGCCAACAAAACGCAAGCCTGTCTGCTGAAACGGAACTCCCTTCGAGCCAAAGCGATCAAATCTAACCTAGATTAGATCTAGTGGGAGCGTAGATTTTACGTTCCACGCAGTGCAAAATAGATTTAAAATTACTTCATCCCTGATATCCATCCAATTGAAAATAGCTTGTGAAATATGAAAACCGGACACCAATGAGCATAAAAATAGGTGTGCGATAATACTAAATTTATTTGCTCTGGTGGTGTACATATGCCTCCAATAAGTTATGTATTTGCATGTAAAATATGCACCAATTCTAAAAAGTTATCTATACCACTTTTATAGCCATAATTGACAGTATTTTCGCCCATATGACGGACAAGCACAAGAATATGCAACTTCGAGTGACAGGACCCCGGGTAATTCCCGTACTTGTCTATCAGTACTGTCTACGGCACAGTTTCTCAAAGTGGGTGCCACGGCACCTAAGGGTGCCGCAAGCATGCGACAGGGGTGCCGCAGGGTGCCGCGAAACTTCATTTGATTACATTTACTCACTGCGGTACCAATGAATGTGTCAAACAAGAGCAATATAGAAACGGATTAGTTTTCAAGGAAACCTTATAAAACGTTATTTAAATAGCTTTTGGGGATTTCTAAGCAATTCTCGGCACATAAGCAGGCAACATGAGAGTATTTGGCTGACCATAAAGAGCAATAATTCATTTCTAGATATTCCTTGTACTGAAAGGTCGATTCACTGTTACGCCCAATTTTCGAATAACAATGATGTGATCCGTGAGTAATAAAATGCCAATCAATGCATGGTCAGTCTTTATCTTGTTTCTACAATACCACGTCTTTCAACATGATGGATAATTTTTTGATACGAAAACTTCAAGTATGAAGATAATCGTTAACTTCAATATCCCGGAAATGCGAAGTTCGAGAAATTCATGGGTATTCCCCGTGCTTGTCCGTTGCGCCTTGTGCTGCCAGTACCCCCCCCCCCCCCCTCCATCCTCTGTAAACAGGCGAATGTAGAAGCATGTTTTAATTGCTAAAATATGTCATTTCGCTAGGGTTTTTACAGGTTTCTAGAATATATGTTGTCTATTCTACTAGTATGCTTATATCGGCAACAAATATGTCGGAAAATTTCCTGGCTTATCAGTTTTACGTTGAGGTTTATTTTAGATTTTACTTGACATTACCATAACACTACATTTTCTTATTCTAATCATTAACTCCTCGCATAGCTACTACTCCTACTATAACCAGGTATAGTAGCGCTACTGCTACTAGAGAAACGTGGTTTTTCCAGTTGCCTTAATTTCCTTTTCCCAATTGTCGAATCGAATTTTGACGCTTGTATTCAAGTAGGTAGTTATATGCATTTGTGAAATATAATAAAGATGAGTGTCTATCTATATAATCCCCTGGTGCCTTTTGCTTACTTCTTTGTCATTATTTTGGGTGTAGTAGAGGTGTTTATGCGTGACTTTAGTACAGTTAATTTTTTGCTTTAGGTGGCCAGAAATTACGTTATGTGCAATTTCATTCAAAACCAATACAAAAATATAGACCTATCAAGGTACGGATATAAATAACCAGTTGTGAATTTCAAGAACCAAATTTGTACCACTATTATTAGTAACACGTAAACTTCCACTCGGAATAAGTTTCAATAATTGTATTATATTTTTGGAAGCATTACATCACATTAATGACATGATAAAGATCGAGCACGCAATTTTCAACATGGCGTTTTACCTTAGTCTTTCCTCCCCTTATTTGTGATAACTACTATTACAGCATAAATACTAAAGTTTCTGAATAATCTATATATATAAAAATGAATGTATGTGTGTGTGTATGTGTGTGTGTGTGTCTTCGATTTACTCCGAAAATCCAAACAATTCGATGGAAATGAAATGTTAAACATGTTC
>JAOEHK010007578.1:0-13026 GCA_025447835.1 Labidoglobus nevermanni
TCCGAGCGGCCAGCCCCACACATGGATTTCCCATCAGCGGGTTATTACCGTGCATTTGTGCATTTGCCTTTAATCTCAATAAAAAAAAAATCCTTGGGGGTCTATGGAAAGAAAAAATGTCGGTAGGTGGTTTGCAGGCCAAAATAGTTTGGAAAACACTGGGCTAGATCTTAGACAAGTCTGGGTAGTCTACTAGTTCCTATGTGCCAGAGGTGGCCAACTAGTCGATAGCATACCAATTTGAGTTGAAATTAAACATCGCGGTCAAGGACAAGTACTGTAGTTATCTTATGTTAATTGCAGATATGAATTATCTGGCCATCTAATAATTACAGATGATTAGTGTAATATACATCGAAAAATGTACTTAACATTCTCTATACTCGATTAATTACAGATGAACCTGATAAATAATTCCGTTTCCCTTCCCAATGAAATAGAAATACTCACCTCAATGCTAGCATTCGGAAGACTTGATGCAGGCAGAGTGAAAGTAATGGCTTCGTTCCAAATTGGTTCCGAACTCTTCTTCACTGCCGTCTTCTTCTTCTTCACCTTCTTACCATTAATGAGGAGATAGACTTTTGCGAATGGATCTACAGTTATATAAATATTGCAGTATATTTGTAGGTCCCCTGAAAGTATGATAAACTTGCTTGGTTTACCTATTCCTATATCCTTGCGCTTCTGCAGATTTCTTGCTTTCATTGGCACGATCGTGAGCCGCTCTGCTGAGGGCAGATAGCTCATGCTCAGCAGGATCGCCTGCTTGTCTTCACGCATCTTTTCGATGCGATTGATCTCGCCCCAGATCTCCAGGTTCGACGTCACATCGAAGTCGTCCATACACATCTTCACCTCCCCGGTGACGCCCTTCTTCAAGCACGCATCATGCACCTGCAGAATGAGCGTGCGGCTCGCTAGGTCCTCCTGTGTCATGGGGAACTTGAAGTTATGATCGAAATACGGGTCCGCAATATTGCGATGCACAATGGTCTGACGCTTCCGATTGTCTACTTCCGGGATCAGCCAGGCTACCACATAGGGGTCATTGAAGCCGCCGTTTTCTTGGTTGGGCAAATTGTGGGCTGCAACAGAGCGTCACCGGATGGATACTGACGCGATTCGGAAATGACAGGTATAATAGCAGACCTTCGATAATGTGCACGATCAGATCGCTTCGATCGAAATCGTACTTGAGGCGGAAGTGTAAGCGACCAATGTCGGGTCCGTCTTCTGGCAGCCGGCTAATGAACAGAGGACCTTCCTGCCGCGTATACAAGTCCGGCTGGATTGCGCCCAGAGGACTCGATGGCGGCATCGTCGCGGTGCTATCAGAAGTGCTGGTGTGGGCCGGTATCGCCAGGGGCGACAGAAAGCGGCCGTGACTGTGGGCGATGTGTCGGGGCGATAAGGGCATCGGATTGTGTGGCATCGTCGTGCAACTGGGCGATAGCGCCCTACATGCATTGATGGATTGAATTGCTTCCGCGCCTGTATTGCTGGATGTCGTGCTGCGGATATCGAGGGAGATTGCGCGCAAGGGCGAAGGGGAGCGCACGTTGCGACGCAACTGGTTGCTACCGCTCGGAGGCTCCAGGACGTCTGTGTAGCTATGGATTTGCGGCGACGATCCTCGATGGCCCTAATTAGTTTCACATTTGTGTACTCTGGTAGCGCGCAGATTTCAATTCAGTGCGCTTACAGTGTGCACGTTTGCTTGGTTCACATGGTTATCCATCGAGGTCTGCGAGGACATACTCGGAGTGCGGCAGAGATTAGGGTGGCCACCGGGGTATGACTTCGATTGGTGCTGAAGTGAGCTTGCGGAAGGCGATACTGGCATATCACTTGTGGCATATTTTACGGGACTTTTCCGCAGTGAATTGTTTGGTAAATGATCCTGGAAATAATTTCAAAGTTTGCTTCTTCTCTAGGGTAAAATGACAGCTTTCTTCGTATGCTGCTTTTGTATAATTAGCGGAGACAGATAAGAACATGGCAAAGTTACAAGTGCGAAGTTTACAATTGTTTTCCATAATTGCGTAATATATTTGCCTCGGGGTTATGCTTAATGGGAAATATATTGTTCGCACAACTTCGTGGAAATTGCAATTATTGGGGAGATATACCCCACAAGAGTAGGCGCCTTTACAATATGCGGTTCGTATATCTACCACCCCTCTTCGTACTCCGACTATACTCAAAGATCCACCTTCCAGAATATTTACTACTCTAAGCAATGTTGATTAAACCAAAAATTACCTAAAAATATATTGAGTTCTTGGCACTGGTTTTCCTATTCGTTTCAGCCTGAATTTTAAATGGAATTGCGCAGTTGTATAAGAATATACACTATAGTAATAAGATGATAGTAGGGTTTCATCCCAGGTGGAATATATCTAGATCCTATAAGCGTCTACAGCCACTTCCGTTTTTTTTATGGCCACCAGCTAGCAAGAAGATACTCTTTTTCGCTAGGTACCAATGCAGATAATAGAGGTAATTGAACATTGATTGTTTAGCCGTTTAACATCGAATTTCAATTTGCTTGGGACTAGTTCCAGGTTGTTTGCGTTTCTCAGGAAATCAATTGTCTGATTGAGGATTGATTCCAGGAAACAGCCTGTTTAACTTGAAAGCACTAATTAATATCACGGTTGAACTGATTTTGGCATGGAATATAGTGCCCCGAAGCAATTATCCCACTTTGGTATCCTGGGAGAGCTTTAATTGCTGAACATCCGAATTAGGCAAAGCCACATCCAGGAAAAATAAGGAGGTAGAACTAGATAACAAATGTAACTTTTGTTATCGGTGTATTTTATCGATTTAAACATATTCACTTTCACAACTGTCCAAAAATCAACGTGAATTTCCATTTTCCGTCAATTTCAACTGGATATTGAGGAACTTGAGTATAAAATCATTTTTAGACTTCTGCATTCATTTCCTCTCTTTCTATATCATCCTATACCGCGGAGGGTGTACCTGTTGGGCAGTTGCCACCCCCGTTGCTGTGCCTGAAGACGTAGACGTTGTCGAATCAGCACTTTCACTACTGAATTGATGCTTTGGCGAGGTGCTGCCAAGTGCGCGCTCCTTGGCCGCCTTTGCCCAGGACTCTAAACGTTTATGTGCGATCCAGCAGCTCGCTGGTCCTATGCCTGACATTGCGTCCTTTGAAACCTCTCCAATGCCGCACTGAACTAATTACTGCGAGGCGTGAGGATATCGCCCAACATGATTCCGTAAGCTCATGGGTTAATTGTGATGATTACGAGCGCGATCACATTCGTATTGTGATTGTCCTTCGATAGTCTTCTCACGAACTGAATTTCAACGCATCGCCGTTCATTCCCGACTGCTGGCTAGCATTTCAACAGGTTGCGTTGGCAATGGCCAGGACCAACGTTCGTCCTGCGCACAGGAAGATGTCCTCCGGTCCCACTCGCACTTGCCAATTCTCCCTCTAACCATTACCGACATGCGAAACGTATTTGTGCAACGATTTTTACTTCTGCTTTCGATTTCGTGGCGCATAATAAAGAACTACCTTCTACCCTGTTGCATTCTTCCTACCGTTGGATTAACCACACGACGTCTTGTAACAGTAACTGATCCAAGGAAGGAAAACTTTACGAATACGTAGTTTCATTTTATATTGCATTAGGGAAGGTATAGAAGGAATAGAAAATCACTACAAGGGCAATGATGCATTCTATGCCTATATCCTATATTAGCGATTAGCCATAGAACTCAACTAATTCTTATAATGCCTTTAGTGTTGCTGTATCCTCTTTGATGCTATCCATTTCATCAATTTTCAATTTTAAACGCTGTTTAGATACATCTCCATCTAGAGCAGTGGTTCCCAAGCTTTTTGGCCCCTTTTCAGGAAAAATCTTACTTACCGCCCCCTGGCCAATACAATTACACTTAGACCAGGGACGGCTAACCCAATTGAACTCACGGGCCACTGAAAATACATCATTACTTCCTCTGGAATTCGCCGAGCTTGTCCGTTGCCCCACTTGCAGATGTTTCATGTCTAAGCACTGGGAAAACCCTTGGCCATGTCTCTGAGTTAGATGCTCCATCACCGCATCCCTATATCCCTGCAGCGCCCACCAAGGGGTGATAGCGCCCGCTTTGGGAATGACGGATCTAGAGCAAGGAATTGGAAACAATGAATGTCATCACCATCGCTGCGGAAAATTTGTTTTTGAATAAGGTTTTCTTCATTCGGGGGTGATCCACATTCAGTTTATGGTACATGTTACTATGTGACAAGTTGTAATTTATAGCCGTAGGAAGGATTTAAAGCCAATCGGAATGCAGGACAACGTAATTAAAATGATGACAAACTTCAAAAAAGTTCATTTTAAGTCTTAGGCTTTTTTGTTTGTTTTGTCTTGCCATAGAATATCGAAATTATTTATCACAAACAAATATTTATATGCAAATGAAGTGGTAATTCACTTTTCCATAAACTGGACACATAATGCTGCTGCCTTATTTATTTTACGAAGTATTTAGGCCTACATATGACCTAGGATATACTTATTATAACTTTCCATAAAATTCTTCTCTGCGTAATTTATTGTTAATAAAAAGTACCTTGTTACTAATAATAGCGACATATAGTGCATGGCAAAGACAACAATTGTAATTATGCAATATTCCTAAAATTACTTTATACATATACACTTTATACGAGAATTTTATTTTGAAAAAATAGTCCTATATTAAACAGCTTTTTCAAGTCAAGTGATCACTATTTCACTATATTCGCAATATGTGAATTGTTCAATCCATCACTATTCGATTTATTGTGATATATATTTTATTTTGAAAGCTTTAACACTTTCAAAATATTTCAATTTTCAATGTAATTGGCGAACAATTGTAGTAATCACAAATACAGAAGGCGCGCAAATCGCAACAAGAATGCGCACGCTCCAAACAATTGATCAACTCAAACAGGCGACCATTGGAATGCGATTGACCCATTTTTCCTTCTTAAGACCTTTTATGTGCCAGGCGGTAATTTATAGTCGTGGGAAAATTTAAAGACATACGAAACGAATGGATTAGTCTCATTCGTTTTAAACTTGATCATTCTAGGGCTAGAAATGTGATTCCAACTACATATGAATGCACGATTCGTCTTATACCTGTTATCTATATATATGTAGATACCGTTTATGTATTTCAGGCCTTTCGAGCATCACAATGAGCGCTAGGAAGTGCCTGCCAACAGCAAGGATTACGTGCGAATGTCACGCCTGCGCTATCCTCATCCGCCGTCGATGATTGTCCTGTGGAAATTCAGCCGCCGGTGGTCGAATCAGTGCTGGCGCATACCCACAATGTGATTGCAACATTGAGGTGCGCCAGGACTCGCAAGCAGGTCTCGGGACCGCGGACCGCTTTTGCTCGATTCTGTGATCGCAGTGAACGAAACGCATCCAGGTATTCCCGCCTCATGCGAAAACCCAAAGGAATAGAGCTGTGGGTCCATCGTAGTCAATGCCATTGTTATAGAAGTGTTCATTGCCAAAGTGGTGGATTCGGGAATTTGTGAAAGTGCCAAAGCGGTGGAGGACAAAACGGTAAGGCATTTGAAAAACTAGTAAAGTTTTTATCAATAAATTATTATCAATGTGACATGAATGTAATTTCAGAGCCGGTTTCAATCATTTTTGTCCTTATTTTGTTCTACTTTCATTTCCCAAACAGGACTCGCGGTGTGCACGTTTCTTCTCTTCTGTAGGTCATTGGCGTAATAGGACGACCTTGCACCTTAACGGATTGTCACATGGCCAAGGTAATTGCAATTCTTACAGCTAGTCAACTAGTATGGATCAAGTCTATTACTTAAACACTTTTCTCTCTCTACGAACAGATGTTTGGGATACTTATATTTGCAATTCTCGCAATTACGGTATCAATCGTCCTCTACGTATGCCACAAATTTCATTTCTTCACTCTCCTCTTGGCGTGGATCAAGTCAACAACGGAAGAAAAAGTTGGTCTAGCCAAGTTTGTTGGACACTTCAATGCCAACGGCTATTTGGTGAGTTTTCTTGGTTTTTCCTATTTCCCTTCAAACGATTTGTGTGCTCGCATCTTTTCTGTGTATAATTGATGGAAGTGGCATTTAATAGTTTAAACTCCATAACGAAAAGCAAACGAATTTGCAGAAGTCGAGTTTAAAAGGCTTTGTAGTTGCTATGCAACGCGTTTCGACAACACAGTGTCTTCATCATTTTCTGTGTATTTTGGATCTTCATATGAAACACAAATAATTCGATCGAAATGAAATATTGGGAAAGTTCGGTATGATGTGTATTGTAGTTAAGGTTGGCAACCAAGTCCGTTTTGCGAGGCATCGCATTGTATAACTATTTCCCCTTCTTCACTGAAGTTTTTAAGTACCGGCGCATTAGTTAACCTACTCTTAATGCTAGTCCAGGCTTCCTCTTGTCGACTAGTCCACTCATATACCTCTGGAACAATGTGAAAAATGGAAAAAAACCACATGGTTTGAAAGTTATAGCAAAAAACAACATTTTTCATGACAAACGGGGCTGAAATATCTGCTGAGCAAACCTATGAAGTACTGGTCTCTGAATTACATCTGGTTCGTGTAGAAAATGACGAAATATGCCATTACGTATTAGTTGTGGAACGATTTTCGACTATCGCGTAATAGTTGCGGAACGATGCTCGACGATTACGTAATAGTTTGCGGACATGTGGGCAATTTTTATGGGTTTTCTCAGGAACTACTGGGTGTATCGTGTTGATTCGAAGTGCATGCTGTGGGGCGTTTAATTACACATCTGTTGATATAAGATTCATCTCTAAATTTCGGCAAGTTCCTGCAATAAATGGGGAAATGTGTGGGCAGGGCATCGGGATTCCAGTCCAAATTATGACATTATGCCTAAACTCAGCAGCAGGGTCATCAACAAGGCAAAATACCAGGATGGAAGTAAATAAGATCTAAAAAAGTGTGCCTGCCAGGAAAATAGATACAAAAGGTCACATAGGACACAGATAGCAAAAAAGGTTAATAACGAATAAATATACGATAAAAGGAATAATCCTATCAAAGAAGGAGTTTATAAACCAAACTCGATAGCGAGTAAAATGAGAAAATCATGTTTCAGTAAGTTTTGGAGAAGTTCGCACAGCCAGATAACTGGAAGAATTGATAGAACTTGATGTTAAAGATATTTGCGACATCCCATTAGTATGAAAATATGAGCTCTATTGCAGATGTTTAATTTCCATCCAGAAAATATGAAATTCCAGAAGTAGTTTGAATGCCAGACGCGCCTATCAATGATAGGCGAATGAATTGCGAAACAATTCGAAAACTGATATCAATTCTCATCAGAATGTTCATACCCCAGGTGCATTCCGACTCGGATATTTACATCGGCCACAGCGGCAGCTTTAAGCGCTTTGAGTCCTTCGACAAAGACATTCGAATAGCGACGACAAGCATCGTGAGCGTCGACTGGAGCTTGAATCCTCACGAGTCTGGCATTCCACCGCAACCGCTACGTCCTGCTCCGGTTCCATTCGACGCAATCCGAGAATCGTCCCTTGACGACAAAGCGTTCCCAACGCCAAACTTATCGGGGTAAACTCTAAACCAGTGTTTCCCAAATCCCATAGACCCCTTACCGATATTGTTGGTTTTCATAGACCCCTTAATCTCGAATTTATGACATTTATTCAATGCATTCAGGATGCAGCGGACAAACACGGGGAATACCCGAGGTTTCGGCCCTTGCAGTAATCTATGGCGTTAGTTCTATTACTACTCTTAATACGCCCAAGTGACGAGCACGGGGAATACTCATCTTTCGTGACGGTACCCAGGGTATTCCCCGTGCTTGTTCGCCAGAACTACACGTTCCACCCATGAACTGTCAACTGTCATTAGCTTTACTCTTATGTAGACCCCTATTCCCATCTCGTAGACCCCTAATTTCTTGTTTCGTGGTAGACCTCCTGCTAACGTAACGGCGACACATTCGCACGCATTTGTAGACGCAGAGATAACAAACAGGGCATTATGTTATGCAGTTGTTGCAGGCCACCACATCTAACAATTGCCGAAACCACAGCTGCCCAGACGGAGACGTCGATAAAACCGCTTCCGAGGCCCGTGTCCTCAATTAACGTGAACGCATTGCAGCAATCGAACGCCCAATTCATTCAACCACCTCCCACGCACACCAAATGCGATCCTGTTGCGTCGGCAATCACCGATCACCAACTAACAAACATTCGCACCATCAAAGACCATCCTCAGGATGCATCCCAAATTGAATTGTCCATCAATAACCACACGTCCAGTCCGCAGAACCTTCCAGGGGTGGCGATGGCGATAGCTGGCAATTCTGGCGATTATGTTGAAGTCCTCGCTGGGGTACTGAAGCGCGCCATATCCTGCGAAAGCGTCTGCTCGGATACGTCAGTAGCCCTTGCCGATTTGGAAGAAACTAACATCACCGGATATCTCTGCATTGGACTCGAATACGATAGGTTTGTGGGTGCTAAGAGTCGTGTTCTTCCTTCCGTTACTCCTACTAACACTATGCCCCGCTCTACACCTCCCGGCGTTAGGTTTTCAGCCCTTTTGTGAAGCTCTTTATGGGTTAATGCGGTTACCTTACATTGCTCGTTTAGTGCTTACAAGGAGTACTTACACACTACAATTGAACAGATACCTCCACCCTCCGCATCCTTCAGACATTTTTTGAATTTCATTTCTGTTAGTCTAGTGGGATACTTATAAAGATTAGCACTTTTCTAACGCTTTCTTATTATCATCAGCGAAAATTGCGAAATGATTGCAAACGTGTTGGAAGCCAAAGATCTCATGAACCCCAATATCGCAATCAGCGGCCCGCTGCGCGATGAACCTTTGGACACATACGTCAAGATCTTCCTACTCCCCGACAAGAATTTCAATGTCCAAACGAAGCTATGTCGGAACTCGAACAGCCCCAGCTATCAGGAACGTGTTATCTTTTCGCTGCATCCCCGCGACCAGATGAACACGGCCCTTCTGTTTCACATCTATGCTACTGACCTCAATTCGCATACATTGATCGGGGAAGGTGAACTGAGCCTCGCTGACATTAGTCTTCGGCAACCTGTAACCACATGGGTCACCTTAACGGATGCTAGTCAGGTAGGTATCTTACGTGGAAAGATATGAAAGTCTTTAGCCATACTTAATCATACCACAAATCAGTAGAAGTAGAAATAAAAGGAGGAATTGTATAATTTCATAAATCAGGGAGTTCAATTATTGGAATGCTGGATGGTTCAAAAGTAGAAGCATGACATTTGTTACATGACCAATTGAATTAAATTCCATAGACTGGAAATGAATTCGGAGAGTTAATGTTCTCCCTGAGTTACTTACCGACAGCCGAACGTCTCACAGTGGTTGTGGTGAAAGGGCGCAAATTACGATTCCATGATGATAAGGTACAAGGCGAGCCCTTTGTGAAGGTAGATATGAAACAAGAATTGCATGAACTCTGCTGAACTTAGAGCTGTTTCATGTACAGGCTTATCTGTTGCAACATGGCAAGAAAATACATAAGAAAAAGACTTCCTCAAAGAAATCGGAGAAGAGTCCGATTTTCAATGAATCTATGATGTTCAACATCCCCTCGCACATGCTTCAGGTTTGTAACAGAGCTAGGAAAGCCGCAGTGATAAGTTTTCGAGAGTGACACATTAATTTCCTCATTATTGTTTGCAATTCTATTACTGCAGACAATCCAGTTACGCTTAACTGTAGCGGAACTTCACCCGGAAGCATCTAAAACCTATTCGATCGGCCATGTCATCGTTGGGGCGCAAGCATCCGGTCGATCCCTCGCACATTGGAATCAAATGCTTCAAGCACTTCGACGGCCTGTGGCTATGTGGCATGCATTGCGGAAATGAATTCTGATGTCGATTCGATATTGCTAAATATTTCTATAGCCTAAACACTCTATACCAGTGTTTCCCAATCTTTTTTCCCCTGTAGACCCCTTACCCATATTGTTGGTTTTCATAGACCCATTAATAGAAGCAGCGGACAAGCACGGGGAATACTCGAGGTTCCGGCATTTGGGGTTATATGTGGTGTTACTTCAATTACTACTTATGTAGCCATAAATAGCAGTATTTAGGCTCAGGTGACGGGCAAGCACGGGGAATGCCCATCTTCGATCAACGGGACCCCGAGTATTCCCTGTGCTTGTCCACCAGCATTGTTTAAGGGTACGGGATAGCACGGGATTGGTTCCCATGAACTATTATTGGTTTTATTTAAGTAAGCGTAGACCCCACATCTCGTAGACCCGCAATTTCTTGTCTTGTTGTCGTGGACCCCTTAGGGGTGGATATCGACCACTTTGGGAATCACTGCTCTATACCATTCCCCAAAACTTGAATCGAATACTTTCATCGCCCACGTAGCCATCATAAACTTAGCTTATAAGGGGAGACCTATTTTCTACGTCGGAAATTTGTACCTGTAACTTTCGAATATAAGATATTTTCTTTTTATTTGTAAACTCTTGTAAAGTATACGCCTGCCACAGGGTGCAACCACATAAAAGAAAAGATAATTTTGATAATATGAGCTAAGCTAATAGTTATGCAGAAAATTGCATGGCAAGGAGAACAATGCATTGGGTTTCTTGTGGTTATTTTATGAAAGGTGTTCTAAAACTGTGAACATGGCCCTGTACACATTCTCACTAAGAAAGGACACGTAATGAGAAGTTGTATTTGCTAACATAATTGTGATAAATGGCCTTTTTGATTGTATCAGCACAAAACATCAGAGAACAAAATACAAACTAAAATAAATCTGAATAATCGCGTTCGAAACGAACTAAATTTAACAAATTTGAGAGTAAAAATTAGAAACAATTGTAAAGTACATATACCAAATGAATCATCTATTCTGATCATTCGTTTTGATCGTATGTTAAGTAGGTGAAATAAAGCAATTAAAATAATGCAACATTGTTATGCAAATCATGAAAATTGTACAAAATTAGCAGCTATAAATATATTTCTATTTGTTGTTGAATGTTAAATGTTAACTGAAAATTAAGAAAGTAAGAAAGCTAGAAGAAGAATTATGCATTGCCTATTGCAAGGAAAATGTCAAATTATTGATTATATTCTCTTGTTTTCTACTTTCAAGTTTATGCTTCCACAGGGCGTATTTAAAATGCAAAGTAAACTGACCAAAATGTTTTAATTTTACATTGATGATTGAGGCTCTCATATATTGTACATAATATTTGTTTTAGTAAGGGAAAATCGTAGGACAATAATGATATATATTATAAAACAATTAATTGCAACAAAATACCTCCTGAAATAATCTATTATTAATAATTGTTTCATTGTTGAATTTGATATCGACGAACATATTCTTTACGTTAAGAAATTGTTTCTATATCGATGGAAATTACTGTAATTTTAAATTTAATTTTGGAAATATGTGGTATTGATTAGTTTATTTATTTGTTAGGATTTCAGTTGGAATATTGAAGACTTTTAGCCTAATGTGGCCTACTTATTTAAACCCCAAATGTATATTTCAGGCGTAGGTGATTGTAAATTGATTATATAAATTGTATATTTCGTAAACAATAAAAGAATTACTGTAATTAAGTTACAAATAACTTATTTCAATATTAAACAACGACATAAAATAGTAATTCACTGTTTTTATCTATTACGTCATTATTGCTTCAAATAATGCCATCGATATCATAAATAACGACGTTTCCCGAACAATAGGGTTGTTATTGCAATCAATAACGACATTTTGCGTTAAATAACGTCGTTGTTGCGATCTAGGACTAACATTTGATGGTTTCCGGGCAATGTTTCTGCCTCCATGTAGCCCCTTTTTAAAACCTATTGAAAATTGCTTCAATAAGTATAAAGTCATAAGATGGTGTCAGGACAGAATCACATAAGACATAATCACATGGGACGAAATCACATGGACAAAATCACATAGGGACAAAATAATATATGCCAAAATCACATTGAGACAAAATCACATATTTGTATTCCATTTGCTTTAAATAAAATAGGTTCTTATGAAGACAATGACCCATTATTCAGTATTATGGGATGGGGAGTCGTAGAGGAGCGTACTGCAACCACATCTGCCATTTCAGATGTCATACTGACCCCTCTCTGCTAGCTGCTCGGTAGTCAACGGTAACGCTCTACCCAAGTCATCTCGTGGGCCATTCTTGCGCCATCTGCGTTACCAAATTTATGTGTTAACACATCTTTTCTATAATATAAAAACGTAGAAAATTTCTTTGGTCCCGCAAAGCGCAAAAAGTGCGGAATGGATTGAGTTGAAATTTTGCATACACATCCGGAGCATACGTGGCAAGGATGTTTGAGCATTAAATTTCAAAAAATGTTTTTTCTTTAAAAGTTATTGCAAAAAGACGACCTCATCGGAAGATAGAATTTGGAGCATACGGCAGTGAGGTCGAAATTCGCTTGACAGTGAGCGTTCTAATAGGTGCGACCAAACAACGTTGCCGTTGCCTAGCAACCGCACACAACTGCGAACACATGGTCATGACGCACTCGGTTCCATGACATAATCCCATATGACAAAATCACATAGGATAAAATCACATGGACAAAATCACATAGGGATATAATCACATATGGACAAAATCACATAGGGACATATGTGATTATGTCTTATGTGATTTTGTCCTGACACCGACGCACTCACTCAAGCGGGGACGATGGACTTTCGCATTTAATAAAATTTTAGTAATTACAGTAAAATTGCCATAGTATCGTTGTAAGAAAAGCGTGATGAACAAAGCGAGACGCGTAAAAAACGGGTTCAATACCGTCGAAATGGTGGCACATCGGGACATGTTTAAAAAGCGGGAAAATGTAATAAAAACTATTTGAATTAATTTATAT
>JAOEHK010007589.1:0-13026 GCA_025447835.1 Labidoglobus nevermanni
CGCGAATTGTAGTTTTATGGTTTTGGGGTGCCGCGAGTTGTAGTTTTATGGCTTTGGGGTGCCGCGAGTCAAATAAGCTTGAGAAACACTGCACTAAACCCTGAGCTTGTGCTATGGCCGTCCTCTTGGCTATATGCTATCCTAGCTGCTAAGCCTTGCGAGGTGGAGATGGGAGCCGAGAAGAAGAGTCGAGCATGGGCTCGTTTGAGAGGTCTAGCCTGATTGTGCTTAAAACGGTTACTTAAAGGTGCGCTGCACCGACAAGATTTGACGTAAATTTAAGTTAGCTAGAACGGCCGCTTAAACTCTACTTAATCTAAAATATTTGCCACAAGTTGAAAAGTGTTGTTTTTTCGCTTTAACTTTCGAACCATGAGGTTTTTCCAATTGCCTTTCATTCCACATTGTCCCAGGAGTACACGGAATATGCCCAATATTTCATTTCGATTGAATTATTATTTAGGAGGAGATTCCATATATGCACACAGACACACACAAACACACACACAATTTTATATATACATAGATTACAAAACAATATTATTAGAATTTCTTTTCTAAATTAGTTTATGGGCGCACTAAAACTTCATGGCGGGCACCGCGTTGCGGATCTCTGCTGTATATTATTTTATAGTTTGTACATAATTATCAGTTACTGCATAATGAATTGAATATGAATTGATTAATTATGAACGAATTAAAATATATTATATTATATTATATTATATATATTATGTTACTTTTGAATTTATTAACATAATTAAAATTATTTCGACGTCATGAACTTGTTCTATTCAAACAAATAGATACATTTGAGTTCTCATTTACAAGTCGCAACACCTGGAGTGGCAACTGCACTCCAGTCGTACTAGTTTTGATCTAGAAAAACAGAATAGACCTCATAGATGAGAGCCGCAATAAGGAACAAGTTTAACCACTTTTTCTCAATGCAGCTCTATGCAGGCCATATGGAAAATATGAGGACAGGAGGACTAGAGGCACTAACAACAATAATAAACTGCAAAAGAAAACGCATTAATCAATGCTCCAAATCACGTTTATTGTCCGAAACATTTGGTCAAAATGTATGCTCATCAACATTCATTAATTTTCAGTGGAGTTTGTAGCAAAATTTCAATCAAATGCTTATAATTAATAATTTGAATGAATACTAATTGGTAGACATGAAAGTAATGCGAGCGAATTAATTTCGAGTAACACACGAGCACGAGGACTATTCTTATGTATTAAGTGACGAAAACATTGGACTTTGGTTGGTTTATTCGTTCATTCATTCGCTTAAGAATTGATCCACGAAGTAAAAACATGAAGACTTTATAAGTACACAAAATATAAAAAGGAAAATAAAGAACACTAGAGCTAAATATTTCTAAGTAGAAATGCAGCTAAACTTTGCCAGTATTGTTTCGTTGTGATTTGTTCGTCTGCTATAGGCACGCAATCTTAGAGGCGAAAATATAAAATATACAAAAAATGCGATACATCGCTAACGACTAGATAACAAACCGATATAAATTAGATTTTTCATCAACCAAATGCTAGAGATTTAAATTCCAATCAGATACCAACCAAGTGTGTTTCTGTGCGCACACAATTTCCAAATTTTCCTATTTTTCGCAGCAATTTTGCTTAATTCTAACGGAATGTCTTTACGCTTTGTTGCATTGTTATCATTACGAATTAAATCACAGAATCGAGACCTTATGATAGTAATTATCTAATATTGTTGCAATTGTTATGATAAATGAGATCAAACAATTCTCAAAATGCCCCTCGTTTACGCATCGTACAAGTTAAGGCACAATCGATATCAGATACCAGTGGAAGTGTGTAATTCGGTTCATTTGCGAATGGAATAAATACTGAGATCATGAGATGATTTTCAAGTCCTTTTGTCGTTTTGCTTTGCAATATTAGACTATAAAACGTGGATAATGAAATGCTTAAGAATTAAATAACGCAACAACGCATCAGCGACAACAACAAAGGCCACAGCCTTCCAATCCTCTCCCATAGATCCACTACGGGGAAGGCGGACGGGCGATTAAGGCGCACCTAAAAGTAAACGTTGTCGACTTCGGTTGGCGTCTCCGGCTGGCCGTACGTGGGGCTCTCGAATTCGCCGCTGGTGATGTACTTGTTCTGCGTTGGTTGGCGTCCCTCCTGGCTAGGTAGCAGGGCTCCTTCGACGATCTGATCGATGAACTGCACCAAACCCTCCAGGACGCTCTCGTCCACTCCGGTCGCCTGGCAGATATCGCGCGTCGCCATCAACGGCACAGCGAGCTTCAATCCGCGATAAGCGGACGTAATGCAAGCAGATGCGATCATCGATGGCAGCGTTTGAATGCAGTTGGTTTCTGAAACAGGCATTTTGCGTCAGTGCGAGGTGTAACGGCGGAGACACGTCGAAGGGTCGAAGGGTCTCACGTGGGGCGCCGGTGAGAAAACGGCCTGTAACGGAATCTCGCAAAGGGGATTCACCTATCCCACACGTGCGCTCAACAGGCGAGGACAACCGCCGTTTTCTTTCTTCTACGCGCCAATTGACATTCTTATAGCGCAACTCCTAACTAACTCCTAAGTGCATGCGAACACTTGTCTTCCGAAGAGCCAACGAAGCTAACACTGTTGCTGGCTGGTGATGTCGCTGATTAAAACGAATAAAAACGAAAACAGGTAGAAATGAAACAATATGATGGGTGCATGCATGCGTCGAGCACACCTGGCATATGGTCGTGCGTGCACTTGGCTCGAACGCATCCAAAAACGGACAAAAAGCAAGAAGGCCAAGTGAAATAAAGGCGACTACAACAACCGATGAAGACCCCTTCGCAGTTTCGCAAATCTGAGCAGAGTTTGCCAGATACCAATAGAAAAGGTTGCCATTTAGCTTCAGGTAGCTATAGGTCAGGCAACCCAGGAATATCGTATCGTGATGCAAGGGATTCATTCCAGTTCAATTCCGCGTCCACTTGTTGCACTTTGGCAAGTTTCCGGGGTGTCCTCGCATTTACCCATGTTTTATTGTTTTACGTCCATGACGCAAGTGGCCCAAGTGGTGGAGTAATACTACGAGTGGTATTAGCGCACATTGTGCGTAATAATTATGAATGCGGCAGGTGGCAGACAGGTAGAGGAAGGAGCGAAGCCGCGCTGATGGAATGGACTGCGGAATAAACAGCTCGGACGGCCGGAACACAGTCGAATGCACCTTGCGTTTCTGAACTCGCGAGATACGTTCGATTACGTGGGTAAATCTTGGGAGCACTCGCTTTGCAGCTGCCGGACGGCTCTCCGTGTGTCTCCGCATCCGCTGCAGCCGAAACCTCATCGGCCGCGAGTCTGCGGTGCGCATCTGCGACCAGCGGCCCATGGGCCACGTCCTGAGATGCGGGTCGCAGTCGTCACGTCTTGCGAGACTTGCACCAATACGACATTCAAACATTGGCAATTGCAGAACGAATTACTAGGTCCCACCTGGATCCACCTGCCACTATAGCTGAGCGTTCGGATCAAATTGGAGGCGCATCAGAAGTTAATAGCAACGTCAGATGGCTAAGTGCCTCGAAACATCGCATTGCATGCATTGAGGCGCACATAATGGCGCTATAAAATGCAAAGAAAGGGTAAAGTGAAAGGTATGCCAGGGGAGTGGAATGCAGGAAGAACGGCGCATTCGTATTAATTAATTATAAGTTCGCGCCCTCATTACGAACTTGGGGAAACAGCAATTTGCTTCCTTCCACGAACCGAAGTGCGACGAATTAATTTTATCGCGTCGATCGTAAGTGTTAGCTGAAATTGTAGGCGCATGTGTCTTCCGCTTTCGGAAAGACAAGGGGCCGCAGCGAGTATCCGGATATGCGGCAAGAAAAGGCGCATGCCAACCATCGCCTTGGCACGCGCCGCGCTCGTCGTTTGGCGTCACGCATCCCTGCTCGGACGACAGATCGGCTTACGGTTTGCGTGGCGGCCCAAGGAAGGAAGCCTTGCACCATCCAAGGTGACGCGACGTGCGCCGCGATCGCCGCATTGCGATACGCAAGACAACAGTTGGCGATGCCAGTAATTGCGCTGGGCGCCGGCCCTTTGCCTGTAATTGGGTCAATTGGAGCATTCTCTTCCACGTCCCAGTGAGATGCGCCACTTGGCTGGCCCAGTGACTCTCCGCAATTGCGAGGCGAAAATGTGCGTGTCACTGAAATGCCCACCTGCCCTTCATTTGAATTTTAAACGAATAATTAGCTGGACGCCAATGAACTTGGCCGGGAGGGAGGGGCGGACAAGGTGAGGTTGAAGAAACTGCATATCCTGAAGTGAACGCACTCCTAGGGGTCGTCGTCTCATGCTGGGCCTCAAAGGCAAATGGCAAAGGAACTCTGCAAAGGCCATGATAGGGGTTGACCTAGGACGCTGACCGCTCCTAGCTAAGTTACAGTAATTCTCTAGAATCAGTTATGCTGGCTGGTGCACCTGGACGACGAGCGAACTGCCATCAGCTGTCTGTTCAATTTAAAATATCCTTCAGAAATTGACAGATAATGTACCGACCCCTTCTCTCAAGCAGATACAGCAGGTTACATAACTTAATTAGGCAAGATCCATATTGTTAACAAATGGGGACCTAGGTCTCCTTATAATCCAACTAGCGCTGGTAGCACTCGTCTTTTGCTACCAGCTCTATAAAGACCATAGACGAGGATGGAAACGGGAACTAAGAAAGGCCTCCAAAGCAATACTGATGTTCCTTCAATGGTGGGTCAGGAGGTCCTCTCTTTTTAGCATAAGAAGCAAAAAGTACCCTAGGTCCTTGGGCCGACTGATATAACAAGGAAGAGATACCGATTGTCTGAGAAAAGGGCAAACAACTGCAAAGACAGCTGCTTCAAGTTGCGACAACGACATTGGTTCTAGAATCGCCTTCACTGCGATCTGGAGCATTCGGAAAATGGTTCGTTATTCTTGCGCATGTCGTCGTGGGACAAGAACATTTCCTCACGGTGGCGAGCGAAAGTGGGGTGCTTCCCCCATTGCCGCCGCGGCTCGCATGTGAGAAACGGCACTTATTGTTATCCTAATTCCTCCTTGGCGCGCCGGCTTCGCCTGAATGGGGTGCCTTATTAGTTTTCCTTCTTGCGCGTTTGCGTATGCACCCATGTGAACCTGGGGCTAGCGGCAGGCTGACGCCGCAATCGGGATCAGATACGACGTGCAATTACGGCGTCCGACGAGGCCGAGCAGCCCCAAACGCGCTGTTGATTACAGCTGTGCGCCGTCGGGCACCTCTGCGTGCCCTCGCATCTGGATCCGGGAGCGTGCGTTCCATGACAATGCATTGCGCCGCATTGCGCATTGCAATGCAAACAGGCGCTGACTTCACCTGACTGCCGAGTCAGCGCCGACGAGGGTGGCTAATACGAATGATCACGAAATGCGTCAATAAAACACCGCCGACTTCCTGTGCCATTCAAGCATGTGACAGATCACTTTAATCGCCGATTGCACCCCGTCCAATTGTGGGTTTTGCCAATCCAACGCGCTTCAATGGGGCTTCACCCTCACCTGACGTCTGCGCCATTGTTTCAGCGTCGCGGCCACGTGTCCAGTGCACAGATGCACGCAGGCGCGCTCCCAATTAGCGCGCCCAACTGGACGGATGGTCGGGCGACCATCTCCACGAGATTTACTGCCGACAGTTATAATCAAATGACAATGAAAGCGCGACGACTGCGACATTCTTGCGGCGGGCACTCGGCGTGCCCGCACACACCCCATGTCCGAGGGGGTTGCAATGCAAACCAGAATTATCGTACGCATGCAGCGCGCGTCTGCAGCTTGGAAGAATCCTATCCAGTAAGCACAATGCCCCAAGGTGGTCGGACAAGACGCACGAGTTCATGTATCCACGCATCTTGCAGCAAGACCACCACCACCACCACCACCACCACCACCACCGCCAACGTCTGCGGCAGTGGGTGTCAGGACAGAATCACATGGGACGAAATAACATGTGCCAAAATCACATATTTGTACTTTTTTAAAATTAAGACCCACATGCTTTAAATAAAATAGGTTCTTATGAAGACAATGACCCATTATTCAGTATTCAACTTGAAACCATAAGCAATTGCAAGGACTACAAATTGTATGGAAGGATGGTATTACGGGCTACAATCACTTTTGCAATGCTCTCATCCAACTGTTTGGACATTTCTGGATAGAATCGTGAAGGAATTGTCCTTTCAACACACAATATATAATATTTACAATATACCGCTGGTCAGCGGATCCCTGGCCGTCTTAAATATATCAAGTTGAAACAACATGTTTCATATATATGCCGTTTCAATATTATATCTTTTTCGTAATAGGTTACTGACAATGTAATGTATTATAGGAAATATTTTAGAATAAGAAACCATATGAAGCAGTGATTGCTGCTTTTGTGTTTTGTAAATCTTTTGAACTTGTGTTTTTTGCAATATTTATCTTTTGTTGTAATGAAGAAATTAACAAACTTAAAGAAAGTTCACACCCATTCAATAGATATGCAATTAAGAACATCTCTTATATCGAGAAATTCGATACTTTTGCATAAGTTTAATTAAAAACCCCTAATATGTGATTTTGTCTCAATGTGATTTTGGCACATGTTATTTTGTTTTTACGTCATTTTGTCCATATGTGATTTTGTCTTATGTGATTTTGTCATATGGGATTATGTCATGGAACCGAAGGAATTGTCCTTTCAACACACAATATATTTTCAATATACCGCTGGTCAGCGAATCCCTGGCTGCCTCAAATGTTAGGTTGAAACAACATATTTAAAACATTGTTCAAGGCTATAATGCCAATGAGTGAATGCATTTTTTACGTACCATCAGTCACCTTAATGAATATTTTTTAATGTTTCATGTTTATGCTGTTTCAACATTAAATCTTTTTCGTAATAGGATACTGCTTTTGTGTTTTGTAAATCATTTGAACTTGTGTTGTTTGCTATATTTTTCTTTTCGTGTAATGAAGAAAGTAATATAAACTTAAAGAAAGTTCATACCCATTCGATAAATATGTAACTAAGAACGTCGAGAAATTAGATACCCAATATATGATTTTGGCACATGTTATTTTGTCTTTATATGATTTTGTCCCTATGTGATTTCGTCCTATGTGATTTTGTCATATGGGATTATGTCATGGAACCGCGGCAGTGGATGGTGTTACCCTCGGTCATGAACGCGACTGCAAAGCGAAGGCTAAGACGCAGTCCTTCTTGAGCGTGACGTCCGTGGTCGAGGACACTTTTTGCGCATGGGATTATAATGGGCGCACACACACCTGGCGCCCGCCGGGTGACTGGCGTGCGCTCACTTTCAATCGCCAAGAGAGGAGCCACCGGTGGCCGCCGTCTGCGCCGTCTCGCTCCTCATCCTTTCAATCTCGGGTCGCGCACAATACCGTCTGCCGAGGGTGCGCGCCCGGCCATTGTGTCGCGTCGTGATGCAAGGCGGTTGCCGTCTTTGGGGGTGTGCTTGCCGCTGCCGCCGAATGCAATCTCAGCGCACGCGACGACTTCTCGGACGTCTTTCTTCGCCGGTTGGCTTTTGTGCGCAATCGGAGCGTGTGCCGTCTCCACCTTTCCCTCCAATTGTTCGCCCGAATCGCTGCTGGCTGCTCTATTGGCTTTATTTATCAGGCAGCTGTAAGCCAAACGCAACAGTCGCAAGATCACGCAAATCTCGATCCGTCCGGAAGCGAAATGCGAAATTGGCTCCAACTCGCGACGCGACAATCGCCCTTTAAAAATGGCGAAATTTAAATAGCAGTCAGCGGTAAAAAGCGTGTCCGCGACATGTGCGCAGCGCGCGTGCACCTGGAGGCTCAGAGGTCTGGCGCGCGGGGAGCACGAGGGGGGCCCGACTACATGTGCAATCAGAACGAAATGAAAAGCGCGAACGCGCACGCATCTGGTCTGCCCGCGCGCCCATTGCGCCCGGAATGGTGTCCATCCGCTCCTGCGAGCCACCCCAACTGGTTCTGGCTGGGCCTGCAGCAGCTTCCAGCACTGCAGCCGCACAACAATGCGTGCTCGTAACTGGTTGCGCACCCTCTCATTGATTTCAGCACGCACCTTGTTGTTGGTGCTGTCGCAGTGCATGTCAATTAGCCGCACCGGCAGCCTTCAAGACCTCCGCCTGCAATTGCTCTCTATCGGCATTCGAGAGCAGCTGCAGGGCGATAATGTCAACGGAGGAGCTGCGACCCACCTAGCAGATGTGCCGATTGCGACCGATTCGGTCAAAGGCGAACCAGGACACGCGCAAATGCGGCAAATGCAACTCACCAGTGTAGCACACGGCGATGAGGGTGTGGGTGTGGCGGCGCAGGAGGTCGTTATCATTGCCCCACGGATGGCGACTGATGATCTGGTCGACGTAGTCGAAAGCGGTCACGGCGGCGAGGTTCCACTTGAGCTTGGACAGCACCAGCATCTCCCAGCTCTGCGAACGTGACCAAAAGCCGCGTGGTCAGCAAGCATCGTCCCCAAAATAGCAAATCCACAGCATTATGCAAATTGCGGTCGCGCTCTATCCAGATGCTACAATGAGGCGAAACCAATAATCCATTGTGGGACGCAGATGAATTGTGTGAACCACGACCATCTTGTTTATTATTCGCGCATGTACATTGTTATCGCATCGGAATGCGCCGAGGGTCGCCGGGAGAACGTCGTTGGACGGCGGCGTCCATTACAATTGCTTATACGTTTTCGATCAGGGACTAGGGCACCGACTAGGGCACGAGACAATAGCATCTAGGGAGACAATGTCACAATGTTGTAATATTTATGGCGCTCGCGGAGGCCCGATCCTGCTCGGAGCGGAATTAGCAAGACGGTTGAGCACTAGGGACGTCCTGTGGGAATCGCCTCGAGTAGGGTCAAGTGGATTTCGCAAGACCTACGGCTTCGGCCGGTCACTTATCGGACTCATCCAAAGACAACTAATTGCATACTATCAATGACGGTTTTCCGCGTCTTTTCGCTTCCGTATTCAATTGCCCGGTTCCGTTCATCATCATTACTACTGCAATTACTCCAACAAGACGCTAGTAAGTCATACTTGAGTGCACTTCCCACCTATTGATTTTTTCATGTTCACCATTCACAGGGTAATCTAACTCGTAAATAGTCGAACTATAGACACCGGAGCAACAGATGGCAAATCCCCGAAGGGGTTCGGTTACTGCGTCTGCGGCAAGACAATTGGAAACGGATTAGACTGAACGCGTAATAACAAGACAAGATGGTTTGGCGCGTTATCCTTCGAGCCATGTGTTGTTGCTGTTATAAGGTTCCGCTCGGTGACTTCAAACCGTCTTGCGCAAGTATGCCCATTTCGCTACCCGATGTTCCAGAAAAGCCACGACCACGATAATGATGGTGGACACTTCCTCGCGCTTCTTCGGGGTGCCACCCCCAAATGAACAATAAGTGGATTTGGTGTAAAAACCGTGCAACACGCGACCCTTGATTCCCACACACTGCATAATGAACCCCTATGAAACGCCACCATGAAGGAATGATTCAATAACGCATTGAATACGACGCTTGCGAAAATCTCGCTCAATTCCGAGGCTAAATTCAGAGTTAATCACGTCAACATGTCTGCATTTCTCATGTGAAAACGGTCAAATCCCAATCGAAGCAGCAGGAGACGGAAGTGAATAATAGAGAAGTGATGCAAGACTAACCTGGAGCAGCGAGAGGTAGCAGAACCCGGCCTCCTAGTATATCTTGTTCGCAACGCAATAGAAAGGCTAATAGACACAGGAAAAGGACGGCAGGGCAGGTAGTATCCCATAAAGAGATACACGAGATTCTAGGTTTAATTACGCATCACACTAGACTCAAATCCTTTATGCACGATCAAGTTTTGAATAAATTTTCGAGATAATTGTGAATGCGAGGTATCTGGGTCGGAAGCAATCGAACTTCCGGACCAAGAAGTAGGCCATATTCAAGACTCTTTTCACATCTTAGTTTTGCACGATTGGTAACGATGAAGGGAAATGGTTTCGTTTTCTGAGGTGGCTTGGGGAGGGCGATATCCGGCGCGAAAACCTTTTCCGCTGCGCATTCGGGTGTTCTTATCGTGCTATCTTAATCAACGCGTGCGGGTGCCCGACGAACGCCGCAAATTGTCGCTTTCCGTATCCTTCGCCGTCCATCATGAACATCCGATCATTTCCAGCGTAATCGGCGTGATCTTGAATGCCTCGGGCACACGACGTTCGTGCGTAGGTCAACTCCTCAGGGGTTCGGCAAGACGTCGAATGCACCCACCTTGAATCCTCTTCCAGCGGATACGACGACCGCAGCACGACAATATCAAGAAATTGATTGCGACCACAATGTTTAATTGCCCTTAATGCCATGCGGCGCATCAAAATGACGCACATTTCTATCTGACCATGACCATTCTGAATGGCTTCTACTTTTGTTTAGTTTAGAAAATGCAACTTACCGCAATATGCTCGTGCGAAACGCTGTAGTCCGTGTAGGCACAGAGCAGATCTATGGAGAGGTGCGAGGTTGAGCGCACCTTGGAGGCGAGCAGCAGACAGGTAGCGCCCAAAAGCTGCAATTGCTGGCGCTTAATGGTGCAGGCGCAAAGAAAGCGATCCATATAGTTGATTGCAAGCGGAAGAACCTGATCCTCGCATATTTGTTCCTCGCAAACCTAGATAAATGCATCAACGGCGACATTGTGTCAATCTCGCGCGCAATAAGCTGTTCAAATTCCGATATCGAGCAACTTTGCTGCGCACTTACCTCCAGCATCCACGTGGTGACGACCTTGCGCATGAAGGGCTGCAGGTCAGTCTGCACACTTTCAAAGTAATTCGTGTGGGGCACGTAGTTCTGCTCGTCGTGGAGCAAATTCATCAAAACGCGCCGATCGCCGAAGATAGTTGGGTCCAGTTTGGCGTAGAGCGCGATGTCATTCAGAGGCATCTTTGCCATCTCGATCTATTGACGAATGTTCAACGTACTCGAATCTTCAGCACAACTTTGAGGCGGTCGGCCTATTGTCGCGCGGAAGAATGTCACTTCGTTACACTTTTGCCGGCCGAATGTTGGGGCGACGAGCGAAGAGCCGCCTGTGATCGAATGTAAACACAAGTTGCGGATGCACGATACACACCAGGCGACGGTTCGTGGCGGAGTAAATAAAACGAAGCACGAGGGTTTTATAACGTGAGGATTATCATCGTGGCTCCCGACTCCCCTCCATACAAGGTCCGCACACGCACCTGGTGTTTGGGCCTTGCCGCACCATCTTATTGGAATTACTGCTGCTTGTGTATCCATTTAAAATGAATTGCAAATCCACTTTTTGTAATATTTAAATACCCGCTATCAACTTTCCAGCAGTTGCATTAAATGAGCCGCCAAAAAGACTGAATATCAATGCTGATATGATTACATTTCTGAAATGTGTAATAACAGTGTACAGGTAGCCCGTCTACAACACGGTTTCTGTATAACACGATTCGCAAAGTGCTGAAACCTTCCTACAAAACGATATCCTATAACATGGGTTCACTCTAATACAGGGACGGACAAACCAAATAAACTTGCGAGCCTCTTTGAAACTATATCAATACTCTGCGGGACAAGTAGGGGGAATACCCATCATTACCCATCACATTAAAAGAATTATATGAAGGCCTAAGTGCAGGGCCGGCTCCAGGTGGAGCGCCATGAAGACCTGAGCTATTCTTCGTGCTTGCCCACTGCATCTGGATCTTGGCAACAAGATTTCATTAAAATATTTGTATGAGGAATAGTCTTATTAAAGAGGCGCCGATTTCTGTTCTGCATCGGGACGCTAAAATCCTAGAGCCGGCACTGCCTAAGTGTAGCTAAAAATCTCGTCATTTTTCATGGTTTCAGACCCTTCTACTGAAAGAAGCCGAAAACTTACAAGTGTCAGGTCCTATATCAAATAATTTTCAATGACAGCATCAGCAAGCCAAGCACAATTGCAGATTTTTTTAAAGGGGAAAGATGCAAAAACTTTAAATAAAGAAAAACGTTTTGAAAGTGAAGGCCATCATTCCAACGAAAAACTTTCTCGGTTGATTATACTCAGCAGTGACAACGAAGAAATTCATTAAACTAGAGTTGTGTTAAGTTAAAATATACTCGTATTAATATTTTTAACTAGTGGAGTACCCAGCGCTGCTTGGGTTTTACTACTACAGTAGAAGTTCCTTATTCGCGGGGTTTACATTCCAAAAGAATCCCGCGAAAACGGAGTAATATTTTGTATAGGTTTAAATGGCATGCGTTTCAAGTTTCAAAAACCGCGAATATGGAATGGTTATTTGTACTGGTTTAAATGGGAGGCGTTACAAATTTCCGCGAATATGGAATAGTATGTAAGTATTTTGTATTGATTCAAAACGGATGCGTTTAGTAATGAACAAAGCAATGTCTATAAATAGCAATAGTTACTGTTCTGCCTAATGTTTTAAAAAATTTAGTGATTTTCTCCTGTTTTGATTTGTTCACAAGCTTTTTATACTCAATATCATAGTCATTTGCGGATTCGATCCGCGGATAATGAAATTTTGAACCGCGAATACAGGAAATGGGCCACCAATTTTTAGCCCGCGAATATAGAAACCGCGAATAAGGAGCTTCTATTGCGTTTGCACATCTACCCGTTCGTCTGTTCTGCTCATCCACCTGTTAGCAATCGGTTAATACAGTAGTGTCGTGCCGCCCTATCTCAGCCTACTTGAATTTGCATAGAAAATTCATTCCCGTGCGCATTCGTTCGATAAACAACCGTTGCTTGGCAACGAACGACGACGCATGCGCAGTAGACTGCATTCGAGCGGTATTGCCGTACCGTTTGCCGTGAAAAGTGTTGGTTTTTTCGCTATAACTTTCGAACCATGAGGTTCTTCCAATTGCCTTTCCTTCCA
>JAOEHK010007610.1:0-13020 GCA_025447835.1 Labidoglobus nevermanni
TGTGTTGTCGAAACGCGTTGCAAGAGCAACTACAAAGCCTTTTAAACTCGACTTCGGCAAATTCGTTTGCTTTTCAATATGAAAAGCGTTTGGCACTATACACATTTTGCGTATTTTGCCCATTTAGGTATTTGGGGCGTATTTCGACATTTGTGGCATAGGTTGCATACTCTGGGTAGGGCAACTAACCGGACTCGTGCTTCTTACGAAGGGAGAGCTAAGGAAGGTAACAGGCCTTACAGGACACGGTCACTTTAATTCTCACTTCATAATTTGGGGACAGTGGACTCATCCGCTTGTAGAATATGTGGTCGGGAGTAGGAAACTGCACACCACGTGAGGCGCTTTATCACATCCGGCAGCGTATATGGAAGAGGAAATTCATGACGGCCTCGGAAATCTCCGCTGCGCCTCCCAGAGATCTCCTGTCTTTCCTTATAGCAGTGTTTTCCAAGGTGGGGCGTACGCCTTACCGGGGGGCATTTTTTATTGTTGAAGGTGGGCGACTTAAAAATTTACTGGTGCAAGATTTAAAAATAATCGTCGTCTGAAATTTAAATAAGTACTATAAATATAGAGTACGTTAGAAAGACTTTTCAAAGCGTTTGGTGGGGCATGGCTAAAAAAAGGGTTGGGAAACACTGCCTTAGAGATATCTTAGACGACTACTCTCTTGGATTCTGAATATGGGCTGCAGTACAATTGGCCTCTTAGGCCGGAGTGCTTGGGGGAATCAACTCCCATTGGCCTACCACTCAAAAAATATACCGGACTTAATCCAATAAAAACCAGACCAGGTCGATTACACCGGTTCTCGTCCGATCACCGAAGTTAGGTGACACTGGGCCTGTAACGCAGAGTGGGCATGTATGCCTTAGTAGCCTAGTGACTTAGGTTCAATCCTTGGCAAAGCATTACCGTTGACTATCGAGCGGCCAGTAGAGAGAGGACAGTACGGCATCTGAAATGGCAGATGTGGTTGCAGTACGCTCCTCTACGATTCCTCATCTTCCTTAACAAAACATTACGAGGCCGTACAAGGAGGATGCACAATAGGCCCAAAGCGTAGGACCTAACTGCCCCGTGCCCTCCAACGACAAAATAATGTCATGTTCAATATACAATTAAGCGTAATGTCACCTTCGTATAATAATTGGTGGTTTTTCCAGGCTCATTGAAAACTAGACAAAGCATTTTGCATGCAATCCTAGGAATTGCAATTTGTATGAGTAATTGCGGTTTCTCTAGGTAAGCAAATTCCCCTGACGGTCTACAGCAGCAAAACGCAGAAGGTGCGAAGTGTCCTGATCGAGCCAAGCGATACGTGGGGAGGTGCTGGCCTTCTCGGCGTCAGTATCCGCTTTTGTTCCTTCGAGGGCGCCAACGAGAACGTCTGGCATATCCTTGAAGTTCATCCAAGCTCTCCGGCTGAGCTTGCTGGACTGCAGTCCTTCACTGACTACATCATCGGAGCCGAATCCGTGCTGCACGAGAACGAGGACCTATTCGCCCTTATTGAAGCTCACGAAGGGCGCTGCTTGAAGCTGTACGTGTACAACAGCCTGGAGGATATCTGCCGCGAAGTGACGATCGTCCCCAACTGCAACTGGGGCGGCGAGGGCAGTATAGGCTGCGGAATCGGATATGGATATTTGCATCGGATTCCCATTCGCTATGAAGACGCTAAACATAAATCGGAATTCGCCAATATGCCTACGCCCACCTTGGGACCGCCGTCTAGCCAGGAACAAGCACTTGCTCCACCGGTTATTGATTTCACGAGCGTTATCAACACGCAACTAAGCAAACAAACAAACCAGATCAATTTGAATGGAAATGACGTCCCTGCAAATGCAGCACAGGTCAACCACAACCCGCAGCTGGTCGAGAGACCTCCGATGACCATCGCACCACACTCTACTCCATACCACGCAACGACAAGCATGATGTCTTCTAGTGATCAATCCCCAGTCTACACAATGCCGTCGAGCACGAAGACACCTTCAATGCCTCAGCCTACAGTTTTGTCTCCTCCTGCACCGACTGCCATTCTATCACCCCCAACGGCATTACCATCCGATTTGATTCCGAATAGTCCTCTCCAGCCGACAACAATTGCAATGAACCAGCAGGTGCAAATGCAAGAGCCTTCCCAAATATTTGCGCCCGTCGATAATCAACCTATTGCCCCTGTCTACACGGCGCCCACGTACCCGCAAAACTATTCTTACCCCCAACCTTTCATTTATGACCCCGACCTGGCGGCGAAGTCAGCGCAACAGCTTCTAACGGGCAATGTAGAATTTAAGCTGAATTAGTACTAGTTTATAATCAATGAATCATCTTCTATATGAATAAATGATACAACAATAAAGTCGCACCGGACGTTGAATTGACGCGTGCATGTTGCACACTCATTCGATGTGATAATTACGTATGACGCTCATTAAGGTCCGCGAGCGATGGATAATGTTGAGCGCTTTAATTAGAAAGTTTCGCAGCCACATTCCAGCCACAAGCAAGCTGCTGACGATGTTATTGTGAAGCGCAAAGTTTTGTATGCAAATTACATGCGCGCACTAATAACAGTCGGCGAATTATCAAGTCATCACGTGTGGATTTGCCCATCCAAACGCGCCTCACCTTGGCGGATAATTGTCGGCAAATATGTACGCATATGAATTGTCCTCCATTGTGATATAGTCGGGCGAACCCTATCAGTCGGATAGCGACGCTGATTCTAGCAGTCGCTCGATTGCCAGTGACTCAATCCGCACTCGATCCGTGTTTGTTGACTCCTTGCGAGCCACTCGCAACTTATCAGACGCGGTGCGGATTCGTTTGAACGAGGGATTAGCAGAGCGTGATTAGCGCGTCAATTCCGATTACACGGCGGAGTTATAAATTGGTATTGGCAATGTGATTCAGGCACGAACATGGCGAAACTATTCAAAGGCTGCAAAAAGGGCAGCGGGCAGCTGAAGCCCGGCGATGCGGTGCTGATTTCTTGCCGAAGTATCGAAGAGGAGTGCGTCACCTGGGGCGATGAGCCGACCACGGAGGCGAAGGACAGTTTGCAACTGTTGGACGATAACGAGAACCACGTGGCGAGGGAAAGTGTCGAAAGTCGCAACTCGGTCAATGGGGATGCAATCCGCGAGCGCAGGAAACCCGTGCGCAGTCAGGACGAGGACGCGCATGTTGCTGATTTGCCGATATATGCCAAGGATGAAAGGTAAATCGGAACTTTACGCCTGACTTAGCAATTCTATGCGCGCTTTATGACGTCTCCAGGGACACGAATGCGATACGGAAAGCATTGCGCGCTGACGAGTTCTTCATGACCATTGCTGATGATGCCATCGATCAACTGATCCTGCACATGTCCTTGCGCAACGTCAGCAACGGCGAGATTATCATTCGCATTGGCGACACGACTGGCGATTCGATGTTTGTCTCGAGGACAGGAAAGTATCAGGTCCAGACGCGCGATCAGGGTACCGTCGAATTCAGCAACACGCGCCTCTTTGGGGAGGTCGCCATCTTGTACGACACCCCGCGGAATGCCACCGTGCGAGCGCTCTCCGCAGGCGAACTCTGGACGCTCCGACGCGACGTCTTCAAGCAGGTTGTGCCCAAGGTGAGGAAGCAGGAGAACGAAGCAATGCTGCAGTTCCTCAAGCGGGTGCCCGGCATCAAGGAGGCGTCCGACGAGAAGCTGCAGCGTATTGCCAGGTTCTGCAAGCCGCGCACCTACCACAAGGACACGCCGATTGTCCACGAAGGCACTAAGGGCAACGACTTTTTCATCATCAAGAGCGGAACGGCCGTGGTGAGCAAGCAAGGAGTGGGCAGGGTGAAAACCTACGAGCGTGGTGACTTCTTCGGCGAGAAAGCGTTGCTGTCCGAGGAAAAGCGCAGCGCAACCGTTACCGCAGGATCCGCAGGTGCGGTCTGTCTAATATTATCTCGAGGCGAATTCAACGAGAACTTGGGCGATTTGCGCGTGTTTCTCGCTGAAGGCGATGACAAGATCGGGCCAGACTTAAAGTCGCCCATAAAAGAGAAGGCGAAAGTACACGAGGAATACAAGAACTTGTCGTTGCACGATCTCAAGTTCGACAAAGTACTTGGGCAAGGCGCATTCGGCAAAGTCGATCTGGTCACCATTGACAAGTCCAAGTATTTTGCATTGAAATCGATGGAAATTAAAATGCTGCAGCAAGCAAAGTGCTCGCAAATCGCGTACAACGAAAGGGACATTCTTCAAGCCAGCGATAGCATGTTCATCGTCGAGCTGTATCGCACTTTCAAGGATAACGACAAACTCTACTATCTACTGGAATACTGTCCTCGCGGGGAGCTATTTGCGATACTGATGAAAAAGCGGAAACTCTCCGAAGTGATCACCCGGTTCGTTGCTGCGTGTGTCCTTGAAGCTCTGTCCCACTTGCACCGCCTCCGCTTCGTCTACCTAGACCTCAAGGCCGAAAACATTATCATAGATATTGACGGCTATCCGAAACTGACCGATTTCGGATGCGCCAAGGAGTTGAAGCAGGGTGTCAAACTATATACAGTTCTGGGCACACCCGAATATCTACCTCCGGAAATGGTGATGCATGCCGGATACGATAAGAGCGCTGATTACTGGGCGTACGGAGTGCTCATCTACGAAATGACCTTTGGCCACACTCCCTTTGCGCCCAAGCAGGGATTCCTCGACTATAAGAAGATCGTCAAGAATATTGTACGCGGCCTCACCAGCTCACATCTGCAGAGATTCGAGTCATCCGCTCTGCGCGATATCTGCAGACGCCTGCTTGAGGTCAATCCGGCCAAACGACTCGGCTGCTTGCCAAATGGGTGTGAAGATGTCTTCCACCACGACTGGTTTAAGGATTTGTCTTTTGCGCAACTGAAGCAGAAGCAAATTCGCTCACCGATGCTAAGTCTCTTCCGCAATTAGGGAAAATTGACCTCAACGATTATTTGAGCAGGGAAAATTGATGCTATTTACGACTTGTTTACAATTTTACGCGTTGAAACGTAGGGAAATTAGCAGGATAGCCAGAAAGGCTTGGATAACGACTTGTTTTCCATTCTCAATCGCATGCCAAAGGTTCAGATTGCAATTATGGGAGATGATTGAATATTTATGAAAATGCAGTGCTTAAAATTACACTTTATTGTACTTTGTAGAGAATGCGCTGCTGATTAATACCTATTTCTTAATCAATCCTTTTATCTTATCTCGTGTCGTTCCACTGCTCCTTAATCATCCTTGTGTTGATGTTAATCTCTACGCCATGAACAATTAGTAAGGCACAAAGCAAATCGTAGCAAAGTGCAACATTCCGGAGATGAAAGTGTGCGCAAAAATCATTCATTTCCACGTTGCACTTTGTCATCTCAGTTGATCGTTGCCTCGAGATTAAACCAATATTGATACACCTACTAGGAGCGAGGAGATTTCGATTGTACTTTTTGTGTACCATACTAAAATTGCGCAAGTAATAAGCATATGCGCTCGACGTGAAGTGCGTTCGCATGTCTGGACCAGGCTGCAGCATCGCGAAAATGTTTTGTTGCCGGCGTGCGAAGGAGAGTTACACAATCCCACACGATTGGGACAACCCACCTGCGCCAGTTCTGCACGGGATCAATGGCGGAGTTCCCCCAAAAGCACCCAAAGTGGCCGAAAGCGGACCCTCGCCGGAAGTACAGGAACATGAAGTACAAATGCATAATAGTAAGGTGGACGAGGAAGAAGTCGTCACCGAAATCCCTCCTCTGGACAGGGCTGAGGTGCGCAGAGGTGGCTTGCGAGGGGCCAAAGTTGATACGACTTTAGAAACACCATTTTATGAGAAATCTAGCAGGTGTGTAGGTGTTCATGCAAAGTCTTTACATAAATGACTTAAATTCCTCCACTTCTTATAGTGAAACCGAATTGATTCACTGTGCATTGCTGAATAATGAATTCCTACGAGGAATTATACCAGATAGTCAGCTAGACAAGGTGGTGGGAGCCATGAAAGCGATTCGCATCAACAGCCAAGATGAAATCATCAGGCAAGGGGAGCACGGAGACAAGTTTTACGTGTCCCAGAGTGGCACCTACCGCATCATTGTCAATGACGAGATTGTGGACACTTTCAGCGACCAGCGCGTGTTCGGCGAGTTAGCCGTACTCTATAAGAACCCGCGAGGTGCGACTGTAAAGGCACTAAGTGAGGGACGCGTTTGGGTGATGAACGGAGCCATTTTCCAATCGCTGCTCATCAAGAACGCACGCAGTGAGGCTGTTTTGCGAACGCAGTTCTTGCAAAAGGTGCCCTCGGTCAAGGAAGCCTCCCCCGACAAACTGGCGCAAATCGCCAAACTGATGAAGGAGGTCTTCTATAGAGGCAACACGGAAATCATTCGGCAGGGTGAAAAGGGTGATCGCTTCTGTGTGATCAAGGCGGGTAGGGTGTGCGTCTTCGTTGACGGCAAGGGTCAGGTGAACGAGTTGATGGAAGGGCAGTTTTTCGGAGAGAGGGCGCTCATCGAAGCCGATGTCCGGCAAGCAACTTGCATTGCTGAACCACCCGGAGTGACATGCCTGGAGCTATCCCGAGACGATTTCGACAAGTATTTGGGCGACTTTAGTAGCTTTCTCACTGAGAGCACAATAAGGACCTCCACAGAATCGAAACAAGGCCTGAGTGTGTCCGAACTGGGCCACGATGACTTTGATGCCCCGGGCTTGGCAGACCTCGAAACGCCGATCAGAACTATTGGCGTTGGGGGCTTCGGGCGCGTGGTTCTAGTCAAGAGCAAGCAGGGACAGGTGTACGCGTTGAAGTTGCTCAATAAGGTCGACAATAAGACTGCGGAACAACGAGACCATGCCATGAATGAGAAGCACATTCAAATCACATGCAAGTCCATATTTATTGTTCGTTTGTTCTGCACGTATCAGAGCCCCAAGTACCTCTACTTCCTCATGGAAGCTTGTATGGGAGGTGACTTGTTTTCGTTAATGCAGAAGCAGAAGGGAAGGTGTTTCGACGAGGAGGGAGCGCAGTTTATTGCCGGATGTATACTAGGAGCTCTAGAATACCTGCACAAGTTCAATTACATCTACCGCGATTTGAAACCCGAGAATATGCTCATTGATTCGGAGGGCTACATAAAGTTGGCAGATTTTGGGTTTGCGAAGAAGCTGACTGGATCGCAATCGACGTACACATTTGCTGGGACACCGGAGTACGTAGCGCCAGAAGTCATCTATAGCAAAGGCCATGATCGAGCGGTGGACTATTGGGCTTATGGGATCTTCGTGTTTGAACTTCTGGTGGGCAAAACGCCGTTCAAAACCAACGACCCTTCTTATATGAAAACCTATGGTCTTATACTCAAAGGAATTGAGAACATTCAAATGCCCAGCAGGATTAAACCCGCCGCTAACAACCTAATCAAAAAGTTATGCAAACTGACTCCACATGAACGCCTTGGCTGCCAATTACGAGGTGTTGCTGATATTCGTGATCATAGGTGGTTTCATTCATTGGATTGGCAGGCTCTTATTGCGAAACAAATTAAATCCAAGTATACGCCTAAACTGTTAGCTCCCGATGACCACACATATTTCGAAGATTTCGGAGAAGATTTTTCGGAACCCGAAGATGACTATGACGAGTGGCCAAACTTTTAATATGGCTGTTTTATTTAGACGTTGTTTACAATTAATATATTCATTGCTTATAATTATCCAGATTGTGTTATCTATAATTCCATTTCGAATCAAATCTAGTTACTTCAAAATTGTCCGGGAATTCACCAGACAGCGTCAGCGCCATCTTAGCTAACTTCCGTTTTCTTTCTCTTTTCTTGTGCAACAGAAACATGACTGGTTTTAGTGAAAAGGTAAATACAGAAATTGCACTTTTTAAAGTAGGAATAATTGTTAGTAGACCTGTCGAAGTATCAGGAACACAAAGATCACAATCAATCTAAGCTGGTTTAAGGAATTGCGGAGCTAATGGAAATAATCTTTTTATAACCTCAATATTGTTACACGTGTATAGCAATAGTTTGATATGGAATTTATTTTAGTCAATTCTAATCGATGGAAGGGGCCATTTACTGGGCCGCCTTGCTGCTCTCGTTGCAAAGACCCTGCTCGAGGGCAATCGAGTGGTGATTGTGCGTTGCGAACAGCTGAACATTTCTGGCAATTTCTACAGAAACAAGTTGAAGTACTTGTCGTTCTTGCGCAAGCGATGCAATGTAAATCCAGCTCGTGGCCCATTCCACTTCAGGGCTCCTTCAAGAATGTTCTGGAAAACTGTTCGAGGTATTCCAATCGGACGTTTTTGAATAATTGTATAAAACCTAACTTTTAGGAATGTTGCCCCATAAAACCGAACGTGGAAAGCAAGCATTGGGTAGGCTAAAGTGCTACGAAGGTGTTCCCGCACCTTACGATTCCAGGATGCGTCTGGTTGTCCCAGGGGCACTGAGGGTGGTTTGCTTGAAGCCTGGACGGAAGGTTTGCATTTGATTCCAAGTAACTGGCATCTCAGTAGGCATTTATCTTTTTTACGTTTCAGTACTGCCACGTGGGTAGGTTGGCTACCGAAGTGGGATGGAAGTACCAATCTGTGGTGAAGAACTTGGAAACTAAACGCAAGTTGAAGGATGTAATGGCAATCCGCAAGCGCGACAAACTAAAGAAGATCACCAAGGCTGCAAAAACTAAAGTCGAGGCGCAAATTACACCCTACCAAGAGATTATCCACTCTTATGGTTATAATTAAATTAAGAGAAAATCGAAAATAAAAACGTTGATAGCACCTCAATCATTAGTATATAGAATTTATTTCAATGTTTGAGTACTCATATTACGAATCTATGACGTCCGAATGAAGAGACTGATTCTCCAAATGTTAACGATTACAAATCGTGTTAAATATACATCGTTAACATTTGGAGTATCAGTCTCTTCATTCGGACGTCATAGATTCAATTATTAGTATTCATAGAGTATGTATAGAGCAACTATAAACATTTTAAACTCGCCATCCGCAAATTCGTTTGGTTATTACATAGAAGTAGTTTGTGGAATAAGTCTAATGTTTGATATGTGGTCTTTTCCTACTGATTTCTACCTAATGCCTTCTTTTTCAAATTACCAATTAATTCCATGTCTTGCAGAACTCACTTCCTCCATGCTGCTCTTGGTCTTGCTTTACCTCGTTTAGCAGCTGTTTGTACAGGTTTCTTAACTTTTCCTTTGCTCTAATCAATCTACCATCCATCTGTTTCCCTCCGTATATTTTCCTTATGATCATTCGAACCCTCATTGCTATTTGTGCTTCCTCTCTTTTTTTAGATAAAACTATACAACGATATCCGACTGTTTGTACAGATTTCTTAGCTCTTCGTTTGTCCTAAGCCATTCATCCACATGTTTACCTCAGTACATTAACATAATTCGCTCCCTCATTGCTATAAGTGCTTCCTCTCTTTTATCTAATTAAAACTATGCAATGACTAGACTCTTATTGCTTAAAGTAATCAAGGAACATGCAAATTTGCGTGATTATAATTAACTAATTCAGGCCGGTTCTCTTTTGTTACAATGTAGTACCTAAATTCTTCTTTGAGAACTAAAGGGACCTGATGAGAATGCCTATAACTACAGTTATAAAAACAGTTACAGTCTAATTATAACAAATGTAATTTGCCGAAGTCGAGTTTAAAAGGCTTTGTAGTTGCTTTGCAACGCGTTTCGACAACATAGAGTCTTCATCAGCAGATGACAACTATTGCAACTACAAATTCGTTTGCTTTTCAGATTGGAGTTTAAACTATTAAATGCCACTTCTATCAACTATAACAAATGTCCTACTTATGAGATATTAGCGAAAGTTAGTGAATGCAAATAAGAAAATGCTTGAAGTAGAAGCTTAGATTGAGTCCATTGTTGTTCAGAGCACGCTTTCTCTAATTCAGTTGTAAAAAATAGTATTTTCTTATTAGCTGAATCCTTGAAACGGAATAGAATGCGATCTGTCAAAGGCAAAGAGGACGAAACGATTTCATTATCCTTTAGCCACTTGTTTTTTTATATGCCAGTGCTAGCAGATATGGAATTACAGTCTCATGCAGTGATTGCCAACTCAAATAGTATTCGTATTTGGAATTATTTTACATTTATGATTCATGCTATGCAATGAAAGCTAACGCGCACAATTTCAGCAAGTAGGTTCATCGCGAGGCTCCAGCGGACAATAAAGGTATGTGTAGTCCAGTTTGCAGACATATAGTCTAAAGGCGTAAACACATTTCAGGCGTGGGTAATGGTCGCAATGAAAACATGGAAAAGAAAGTCAATTGCTTCGGAATCATTACCGAAAACGTCCTTCTCTCGCATTGCGTGAAGGCCGAAGTGCCACGCACGGCCTTATTGGGTCAAATTGTACGGATAGATAGCATCCATGAAACCACACGCGATTGCACCGTGCGGTTCCTTAAGGAGGGCGAAACCTGGGAGACGACAGCATTCAAATGTCCCATTGAAATGGTAGAATTTGTCGACGAGCGCTTCTGGCTCTTCCTCTCGGCTGTCGCGTCCCCCAAGGAACGAGTGAGACTTGCAGGAAACAAATCAAGGATCAGCCGGTTACTGCAGATCACCACCGATGTGGTTGTGGGGTTCCATTGTGACGACAATATTTATTTAGGCAGGGTTAAGTTCATCGGAACTGTTAAGGGCATTGGTAAATGCTTTGGAATTGCTTTACATGTAAGTGCAAAAAGACCCTGCTTTACGATGCTTCGTTTAGCGCTATTTCGCTTTAACGCTGTTTCATTTGGACAGTGGGATTCACATAAATTGCTTCACGCATGGGTATTCCCCACAAAATACGCCATTTTCTGTTTTGCATGTTAGTTGTCTACCTGATGAAGACATTGTGTTGTCGAAACGTGTTGCAAGTGCAACTATAAACATTTTAAACTCACCATCTGCAAATTCGTTTGCTTATCAGAGGACATTATTTATTTATTTATTTGATTTAGGGTGAGCAAAAGCAGCTAGCTAAGTTTGCAATAAAAGAGAAAATTGGGAGGCAGTTTCTTAAATTTTTACTAATTTTGAATCCGGGGTCCCTCTAACCTTGTGTTTCTGAAACCCCATGTTCACAAGAGACAAGCACGGTGAAATCCCGCTTTTCTGGGTATTCACAGTTCGTTATAACATCCACTGCCTGGTAGTTTCTATTGCTATTGCTCTATTGCTATTACAGTAACAAGATATGCGGGCAAACATTTCACACACCAGATTGGTGTTATTCTCAAAATTCGGTGTTTTTTACATAGGGATTGAAGGCAAATGTACAAATGCTAACCTCGTCTGACCCACTAATCCCCGCCCGTATACTATGGCCGTTCTCTAGCTAAATATGCTGCTAAGCCTTGCGGGGTGGGGTGTGAGCAAACACAGAAAGAGAGAAGTAAAGACCCAGCGTGGGCTCGTAGGGGAATATCTAACCTGGAGACTAAACACATAGAAAGATGCAATTAATGAACCTGCACCATCAAAAGCTTGCACCGATGTAGAATTCGAAGGGTACCCCAAAAAAGCAATTTAGTAGTAAAATGAAAGTTGACTCAAGGAAGTTGTCAAGGCTCCAAATATGTTTCATTTATTAACTCCAAAAACTTCGCACAAAGATTGCGTTTAATTTAGTAGTACATTTTATAAGGTTGATCCCATGAATCACATGGTATTTCCCAAATTGCTCCCAAATGGCATATTTAATGGTACCGCAATGAGTAGATGTAATCAAATCGAAAGTTATGCAGCATGCTTGCGGCACCCGCTTGGAGAAATACTGTTCTAACTCCATAGAAAGCTCGAAGTAACCATGTGTCTAGTTTTGGCGGAATTATCTCAAAAAAATGAAATCAAGCGGGAAAAGCACGGGGAATTCCCGAGGTCCGTTCAGCGGCGAGTTAAATTTGGCGTAACAATGGATATTGTCTGTTGACCTGCTTTGCTATAAATTCGATGTAACTGGTAACGGGCATTCCCCGTACTTGTCCCGCATGGATTGGCTATTAAAGCAATCACTTGTACCAGGAAAAGAAAGCCAACAATTCGTGCGATGGATCGTGCGCTGGAATTCAGTATTTTCATTGTCTTCCTGGGTTTGGCGTGTTCACCACAGCGGAGAAAATTTCACCGCAAAACACGTACTCAAAGCATTTCGACGATGATAATTCAACAGCGATTCGAAATCATCACACTGACTTAGACGCCTTCATTCAGCTGAATGCTGCTAGGTTCCGCGAGAAAGATCTATCAACAGGAAGCACCAGCAACCTGAAGCCGAAACTGAAAAGTATACTTAAAGCATCGCCATCCATGCAGGAGATTGTTCATGAGAACTCTGTGAATACGAACAATGATTTCGATCAGAACTCAATCCTGCAGTCGGAAAATCTCTATTTGCTTTACGCGAAGAATACGAACGGCAAGAGTGCGAATCGGCCAGGAAGCAATAACATTGATTTCATTGCATCGACTGACACGTGGCCGAATAATGTGACGAGCAATGGACTCGACAAGGCAAACAAAAAGTATGCAGATGCAAATGAGGAGACGAGAGGAATCAGTTCGAGCACTTTGGCCTCCAATGGGCGAAATTCGAAGCTGAAAAATGTCAACTCTCTACTTGCCAATGGTGCAAGTAAAACAATGCCGCTGAGGAAACAACTCAAAGCGAATTTCGGTGGATCTCATCATGACAAATTACCAGTCCGACACTCAACGACCAAGTTTTATGTTGATGATGATCGTGAGTATATCAATAGCAATCTGGAGACGTTCTTGAACAGGTTCATACTCATATTTACGTGTCTACTGAAGCTGAAAACGAAGAAAATCTCAATCGAGTATAGAGAATGTTAAGTACATTCATTCCCAGATTTGGCATTTTGCAATGCGGTTACAATATTCGTATA
>JAOEHK010007621.1:0-12033 GCA_025447835.1 Labidoglobus nevermanni
CTTTGAGATACGAGCAATTTGACATACGAACAAAGTCATGGAACGAATTACCTTCGTATCTCGAGGTACCAGTGTACAAATATTTCAAAATATGATCAATTGCTTCCACCTGGAGCCGGCCCTGGTAACAACCTCAGCCGATGGACACATTTTCGAGATTTGTGTGTGCAAACATTCTCATTGCACAGCAAGTACTCGCCCAATCAATGCCGGAAACCGGTAGTGAAGGCGCTGGTGCGAATTCGAGGAGACAGATGTACAAGAGAGCGGTGGATGGTGATGAGGGGAGTCGGAGGGAGAGTTTGAGTGTCTGCTGCTTGCTTGCTGGTAAGAGTGAATTAAAAAGCGAAATTAATCGAGAAATGACGTCGAAAGCGCAACTCACGTGCCCGGGCGCAATCAATCAGGGAGGAAATGTGTAAGGAAATGAAATGTGCGGGCGAAGGGTGGCATTTACGGCGGATTAATGACGCGAAGACGTCACCTGAAAACGCACTCGACACGCAATGTAATTACCACGTGAAATATGCGTGTAATTCATAATGGGAGAACAGCAGATCACGGATGTGCGGTGGTGGGAGGACGCGTCGGGATGAGGTGTTGATGGTGGAGGCGGGTGGCGTCCCATCGTGCACGCTGCAGCCGTCCTGGCGCCGTTTATCATCTGTTTGCGATCTGTCCAATTCATTATCTCTCGATTATGCATCTGGATTCACGGCGGCGCCGCCGCCACCCCTCCGGCCAGCTGCCTGCTTGCCGCGTTCGTCGCTATCGCCGAATTACATCTCGTTGCTGGCTCTGGGGAATTCACAGCATTAATTTGCCTGCACGATTGATTGTCGTCGGCTCGCTGCGCGCCAAATTCGAATAATGGCGATCTGGCAACAGCGCCGCTTCTTCGATTAATTGATAGATAGTGGCGTATCGCATCCGCGCGTTGCGCCACTCATAATAGAGTCGGGGCGTGAGGAGATAGATGGCGGCAGCGGCGGCGCTCTAATGCGATTTGATTTGACACTAATCCCTTTATCGAATTCGCCCACCCTACGCGCGCGCATTTAGCCGACTTGATCACTCTCGGCTGCTCGCGCGCCGAATTGAATTATTTCGAACGGCATATGCTGGCGATTTGCAATGAGCGTGGCTGGTTGCCTATCGCCGGCATCCGGTTGCGGTAGGTGCGTGGAGGGGGTGGCAGGCAAGATGGCCTGTCAGCGGCATGCGTCAGCAGGACGCGCAAGGACGAGGTGCATACGAAATCAGGCAGTTGATGATTGCCGTTGCCGCCTCGCCGATTACGTCATGTGTCATGGCGAATGTGTCAGCGGCAGGGCCGGAGTAGAACAATGCGGCTGATTGAGTCGCGATTAGTCGCCGGAGATGCGGATGCGGAGGAAGGAGCGCGGCTCCGGCTCCTCCAGATATCGCCGCGGCCGCCGACAAGCTTGACGACTGCATAATGCGGCCGCCTCCGCCATCCGGGGATGATGATGATGATGATGATGATGATGATGATGATGTGGATGGCGGATGGCGGCTGATGACATGTGTCGGGACACACGCAGCAGGCGACACGTGATTTCCGAGCCACTGTTTCACGTGATGGATCTCGACTCGAATGTTCTGGAAAGGGCTGCCGCAGGCACTCAAGGTTATCTCTCGTCAAGCACATGCGAATCGCCATCAATAGCAAACTGATGGGCTTTGCCATGATTTGGAATAGGTCAGTTGAACAAAATGGACAAATTTGGACTTGAAGTCGAATGGCCTCGAATGTTTCAGAAGTCAAGGTTGGGCATTCAAACAGATACTTGATCTGATTAGGCACTTAAACTATTATTTCTCCATATATATATGTTGATTAATTATCAGGCGGTTTTAATCATTCACACGGCAAATATACGCCTGATAATTATGCAACCACTTAAAATTTAAATTTACATGAGGAAATGAATGTTTCAGTTAGCCAAGGTTGAGTATGCACACCGATACTTGATATGATTAGGTACCTAAACGATTATTTCTTCCTTATATAACCATATTTAATTCTCAGGCGTTATTTATTATTCACACGGCAAATAAACGCCTGATAATTATGCAACCACTTAGTTACTACTACTACACATAAGAAAACGAATATTTCAGCTACTTAAGGTTAAGTATTCAAACATATACATAATCTGATTAGGTACCTAAACGATTATTTATTCTTTATATATGGTTGATTAATTATCAGGCGTTTTTTATTATTCACACTACAAATAAACGCCTGATAATTATGCAACCACTTAGTAGTAAATTTACATAAGGATACAAATGTTTCAGCTACTTAAGAAGCTAAGTATTCAGACATATACTTGATCTGATTAGGCACTTAAACTATTATTTCTTCCTTATATATGTTTGATTAATTATCATGCGTTTTTTATCATTCACACGGCAAATAAACGCCTGATAAGTATGCAACGCCTGAATATTGAGTTTTACATAAGGAAACGAATGTTTCAGTTAGTCAAGATTAAGTATTCAAACAGATACTTCATCTGATTAGGTATCTAAATGATTATTTCTTCCTTACATATATCTATAACTAATTATCAGGCGTTATTTATCATTAGCATGGCAAATAAACGCCTGATAATTATGCAACCTCTTAAAATTTAAATTTACATGAGGAAATGAATGTTTCAGTTAGCCAAGGTTGAGTATGTACACCGATACTTGATATGATTAGGTACCTAAACGATTATTTCTTCCTTATATAACCATATTTAATTCTCACGCGTTATTCATTATTCACACGGCAAATAAACGCCTGATAATTATGCAACCACTTAGTAGTAAATTAACAAGGACACGAATATTTCAGCTACTTAAGGTTGATCTGATTAGCTACCTAAACAATGATTTGTTCCTTATATATGTTTGGTTAATTATCATGCGTTTATTTGCCCCGTGTGGAAGAAATAATCGTTAGGATTAATCTGATTAGGTACATAAACTATTATTTCTGCCTATATTCGTATGAATAATTATCAATATTGAATTTTACATGAGGAAATGATGTTTCACTTAGTCAAGGTTGAGTAAACAGATCCAAATCGTTATCTAAATCACAACTCTGCTCCTTGTCATGATGTACAATAGTTGACCTATTAACAATTTGCTCACTATTACCTTGAGCACTGAATTGATGGCCAGTTAAACGAAATTAAAGAGACTTTGTTTCCTCTGTTCAGGAACCGGCTGTTTAGTTAGTTAAGATTAGGTCTTCAAACAGATGCAAATAGCCATCAATATGAAACTACTGGACTCTTCCATGATATGGAATACGTAACCTATTCAATCTCTGTTTGTTGAAGCCTATTTATCGTAGCAAATCGAAGGTCAGTTGAACGAAATCGGCGAAATACTGAACGTGAACTTTAACCTCAGTTTCATGTAAATTTCCCCAGCCAACGCCACTGGATGAGTTTCGACAGCAAACTGCAGGCATGGGGTGCACAAGGGACACCCCAAATATTCCTCCATCTGTGTGTTGATTGACACGCCGAGCGTCATCGCGGCGAGATGAGGCATCCAGCGAGAGGCACGAATGTGGTGGTGGATGAATGTTTGTCGGTGCAGGGGATTCATTAGCGGGCCATTCATTCCGCCAAATGACCGCCTGGCCTAACCTCACACATTGCGTTTTATCGCTCAAATCGCAACAGAACGAGCGCGTTTGTCCGACTCACTAATAACCAAAGATGGCGCAAATCAATCAGCAATCATTGCGCAATAGGAATCATTCGCAAATCGATGTCATTAATAACCGATCGCATGGTGGTCAGCTTGATTGGTCCACATTCCCAACGCGGCCCATGGTGACGCAGCACATTTCACATTCGTTGCGCCATTTTCGCTCAAATGCGTCGGGGCATTGGAAAGAAACATCGTCCTACAGCATGTTCATGAATTGATGAATTGAGAGACCCCATGATCCCAAAGTCGACTTTGACCGCTCTGTATAGAAATGCACGATGAGTGATTTGCATCTCTGTGCGCACCTCAGTAGATCGCCAACTGGTGTGTCACTGGGCCCGTTAACCTGCACGCCGACAGCGTCCACCCCCTCTGGCAGGCCCGCTCTCGGCAACCCCTTTGCGCCACGGCGAGCCGTGTGAACCCGGCGGCCGCCGGAAGCCGCTCCTCAGGTGAGCAGAACGGTCGCGCAACGGGGCCGAGCGAGGAGGGACGCCCTCTGCTCTCTGTGGGAAGCGGGCGCGTACCCTACGTGCACGGATTATTAGCCCGGCTTGAGTTTCACAGCGGGATGGCGAACGCGGCGAGATTTCTCTTCTTGCTCCAACGAGCACCCAGTGAAAGTGGAGGGGGACCAAGAGCGCAATTCCTCCATTTAAATGATCGTAAATGATAACAGGAAGAGTGTGGACTGTGAGCAGACAGGTGGAAGTCAGTCTGACTGGTGTTTGTCCACGATTGTCGTGGCCTGCGCCCTTGCATTGATGTTTCCACTTTTATTCGGCGCGCTCAGGCAGTGATTGTAGTCCGATTAAGGGCGCGATTACAAAGCGGCGACAATGGCGGCGTGCGAGGCACTTATTCATCGCTCATGCGCGTGCTGGTGCACTTCTAAGGCGCGCCGCGAGGAAGGCCGGAAGGACAATGGCACATGTTTGCGCGCTCATTGTGCCGCGTCCCTATTTGCTCTCGCTATCAATGCCGAACGCGCTGGAGCGCGCACAGGTGCGCCAGGTACCTGCAGTCCGATTTGCATGCGATGTGCCAATAAGGGCAGCGTGTGAGGTTAGGTTGCGCATCATCCAGATCGGCTGTCAGATGAGGCGAGCGAGTGTCCGTCCGCGACGAGGGTTGGCGTTGGGTTTCGCTTGCGCTCGTAAAGACTGGAAGCTCGCAGCACCCCCGCGGTCCCATTGTTGTCGCCGGTGGCATATTACACATTGGGCGCACGGCCCCGCTGCCCCCGCTGCAGCTGGCGGTGGATTTCTTCATCGGCCGCCACCATTTGTCAATGTAGCTCAGGTCATCGTTCGCAGTTTGGGCCCGGTGCCATTGGCTTCCTCATTGACCGAGGACAACAACGACGAAGGTGAAGCTGGAGCAGAAGGAGGAGGAGGAGGGGGTGGAGGAGGGCGATGATGATGATGATGATGTGCGCCGATGTGTGCTGCGAGGCCCTCGGCGTAGCGGCACAAAGCAGTGCGTCGCTATTGTGCGCACTTCCATTGAAAATTAAAAAGTGTACCTGATTCCTGGCCGATGATCGATTCCACGAACTCGCTCAATGCGGCCGCTGGCCGGGCGGATGGCTGGTTAGGTTCGCCGATCTGCGCCGGCATTCATCGCGTTTTGGCAACGGCCAGGAGGAAGCCAGGTAGCCCCGCATTCCGGCCGCATCATGTTTCATGACCTGCATTACTCTCGAGTGCTCGAATTTGTCTCTCTCCTCATCCGCATCGCGCCGACAGGCTGAGAACTGGAGCAATTCGTTCGCGCGCAACCAATGCTAGGTCTTCTGGAACCTTCCAGTTTGTTCTAGAACAAAATGCGATTGGCAGCGTCGACCTGTCTGCTCGAATTTTGCCGCCTTATTGCTAACATGGACTACTTGTACTTAACTATAGATATTTCATCTAATTAGTCTTTAGGCATGTAACTAAGCTATAGCTCTCTGCTATCAGTCAATATTGTTCTCTTCTCTGATGAGATCATTCCTTATTCTGTGAGTTTTGGGTATACTTTTAGACATTTTAATCAATGGTAATAATTATCAGGCGTTATATGACATTCACACAGGAAATGACGATTGATAAAAATGCAACAATATTATTAAGAAGTTTAACCTTGTTAGAGCGTAAACTATATCTGTTTGCTTCCTAGCAATATGAGCTCAGTCCTTATTTTGTCCATTTTAGGCAGACTTCTGGCTTATATTCGTAATGGTTTAATTATCAAGCGTTAACGGGAACTTTACATAAAGTTTATGTTATACGGCTTTAAATAAGGTTTTAATGCCTAAGGCTAGTTATTCTCTTTTATTTTTATGTTTTCTTTCTGAGATACTATATATTTCCCTCTTTAAAATTTGCTGTTGGAATTACCTACAATTATTTAATCTAGTTAGATGCCTAAACTATATCTGTCTGCTATCTAGTAATACTGGCGTTAGTTTGATTTGTTTTGTACTCTTCTCTGATGAGATTATTCCTTATACTACCCATTTTAGACACTTTTTCGCCTCGAGTCTCTTTTCTCAATTGGTAACACTTATTGGACTTTCTCAGTTATTTAATCTCTTTGATCCTAAACATTTTCCCTCTGCTTTCTATTAATCCTGTAAATGGTTTCTTACCTTCCTCTCATGAGCCTCTTCCTTATTCTACACATTTGAGGTACACCTTTATGCCTGTAATTCGAAGTGAATAATTATCAGGCGTTAAATGTCATTCTTACGGCAAATAAACGCTTGATAATTATGCCTCTCAAGGAATACTAAGAATATGACAAAAGATTTACTTCAAGTAGTTTGACATTAGGGTTTTAATGCCAAATCTGCCCATTCTCTCTTATTTACCTCGAGTCTCTTCTAAGTTGTTGACACTTATTGGACTTGTCTCAGTTATTTAATCTATTTGAGGCTAAATATTACCTCTCTGCTTTCTATCAATACTTCTAATGAATATGGTTTCACACTCTTCTCTGATGAGCTCATTCCACATTCCTTATTCCATCCATTCTAAATAGATTTTTGTGACTTTTATATTGTGGAATAATTATCAAGCGTTATTTGTTATTCGCACGGCGAATAAACGTCTGACAATTTTACTAAATCTACGCAGGATTCTTTAATACTAAATCTGACTGTTCTCTCTTATTTTCCGCTGACCTCCTGGTTGCCTATCCCTAGAAGTACGCTTATCACTGTTTGGGCACAGTGTCGACCTCTCTGCATCCTGGAACCCTGCCTCGCTCGGCATTTCGTCGTCTTGGTCACGGCGTCACCCAATATCAGCACTCGGATGCGATTTTATTCGCCGACAGCGGGCAAACAATGCTCACGCTTCCGCATTGCGTCCGGCTAGAGTTAATAACCATCCGGGCGCGCATTCCCGCCGCTCTCTCTCACCCTCTCACTCCTGTGCAATGAACTCGCACTCACAATGGCGCATTCCAGCATCGACGTGCCAGTGACGCGCCCATTGCGCCTCAAAGGTTGCCGAAAATCTCGAGCTGTCAATCAGCGCGCGGCTCCCCGCTGTCTCGCTTGCCGCATCCCCTCGCCCGTCATCGTCATCGTCGTCGTCGTCGTCGTCGCTACCTGCGCCAGCTAGCCCGCACCTGGCCCGCTGCTGCTGTCGCTTGCGCTTGTGGTTGCCTACCCACACGCCGCGCCATGCAAATGTCCGCCTGGCCGGCCGCTCGAGGGCGCATTTGTTGCGTATTTTGCAATGTAAACGCGCGATCGTACATCATCCGCACCATGACAGCGCCCGGATGGGGGCGGGGTGGTCGTGCTGATGTCCGCGCATAATCCACGTCGCGCATCCATCATCCGATGCCCATCATCATCATCAATTTTTATTCATCGCGTCCACAACACCACCCCCTGCACTGATTCGAGACCGATCTCTGAAGATTTGTCCTTTTTCGCAGTGGGACAGTTCCGCCTGGCGGCACTTCCGGTGGCGCTGCTATCAGCGCAGGTGAATGGCGGCGTCGGAAGGCAGCCGGAAGACGACGGCGGCGACGACGACGACGACACACGCCACTTCCGGCCGGCGGCGGCCTCTTATCTGCCGGCCGAGGGGCGATAATTAATCGATCGATGCGCGCTAATGATGTCTGGCGGCAGCGGTCATCAATTCATCTCGCATCATTAAATCATCGCTTCCCTTTCTAATACTCCGCCATTAATTAGTTCGCCGGCGGACGCGAAATTGCCGTGGCGAATGCCAAGTGCGAACAGCGACGGCGCAGGGGAGTGGGGTACAGCAATTTATTATTGATGATCGGCCGAGAATTGCTTGTCGATGCGTTCAAGGTCGCACGAGGTCATTGGACACTTGCAACCAGGCTGACAAACTGAGATCGCTGACTATTTGGCGGTCATGTGACTATGCATCCGGTCATCCGCTTCCAGGTCAAGCACGACTGTTTACCGCATTTTTTATCGTTTTATTCGCTTAATATTGCTATCTGAGCGTGTTATCAGCGTTGCGTCTCCTTCCTGCAATAGCCGCCCTCCTTTCTTCCGGTTTATGGCTTTGCTTGGCTTGGCTTGGCATGCCATTTATTGGCACTCGACTTTACGGCCGGATTCCGCGGAAATTTGCAATCAACATGATTGCGTCTTTAACGCAATTGTTTGCTTTTCATCTCTCGTCTCAAATGCTATTTTACGAGATTCGACACATTTATTCGCAATAGAATAGGTTGGTTGAGGATTCTGAGATCCAAATTGACAATAATAACAGGTTATTTGTATTAGAATTGGTTCAATTCGGATTCAGGCATCAATTTATAGTTGTTTTTATGGAATAGTCAAATGCATCTTTGTGCGCTCATAATCATAGGTTATGAGCGCGGTTTTGAGTAGTATTGTAGGTTATGGTTATGTATTGTAGGCAGCTGCAATCAGCGTCTCGTCGATCAATGAAACGCAGTCGTGCTCGCGCAAACAGCGCACAATTGCAGCCGTAATTTGTGAGGTTATGAGCACGCCTATGGCTGCCGCTAAAGAGTGCGAGCGAGAGAGAGAGAGAGACGCAGCAGCAAGAGCCATCATGTGCAATTTGTTGATTATGCTGCCACTTGTCACCGCTTCTTCCCGTTCTTCTTCACCGTTTCAATTGTCCTCATCATTCGCTGCCTTTTCTCATTCCAAGGAAACGCCAACGATTGCTTTTATCCCTCGTTTGCTCCTTCATCAACTACGTCACCAATCGTTAATGATTGAAAACAGGTCAAGACGCAATTGACATGCCTGGGGGGTGGTTTTACCCGCCTTAACGTGGCATCGTGCACGTCGTGAATAATTAACCGGGGGTGGGGTGGGGGGTGGGCAGCTAGGGGGCGGTTGGGACTTACATTATCCAGGCAAACGCGATGTAAGGTCATCGAAAATGTATTAAACGCAAACAGGCGACGCCAGCGCCGCCAGCGGCGGCGTCGCACATGTGCGCACACACATAACCTCCAATGGCGCGCCCTGTTGACGCTCGGAGGCGGCTGCCGCAGCGCGCTCCATTTCATCCGGCATCGCAAATGTTTGCCCGCCGATCAATTATTAATTGCCGGCGCGCTCGCCCTGTATAATTGCGCTACATGCGGCTGACAGCGGCGCAGGGGGTGGTGCCTTTTGTGTGTCCCCATACGTTCGCTTGCATTTTTTAGCGCACCCCCTTCAATGCCGGCTTTCGCGTCTTGAAGAAAATCCAAACATTGCCCTCGCCTTTCAAAAGGACCTTTAAGAAATGGGTAAAATATCAGGTTAGGTAATGGAATTGCTCAACATTGTTGACATGCGCACGCGCTCATCAGACGGATGAGATGCAATTAATGAGCGCATCGCTAATTGAGCGTTGATGACGTTTGCGAGCGACTTTCGGTCACAGCCGAGTGATGTGAGCGCCATTTCCGGGCAAGTCACTCATTCAGTCAGCATGAATTGGGGTCGTCTCGCGTCCCGCAATTAGGTTAGGATTTTTCGCAATCGCCACCCCCAGATGCTGCAATCGCATCCGATAATGAGTCGCGTAATTGACCGCAGAGGGGGCGGCAGTCGAAGAAACACGAGGAGCAACGAAGCGATTTTCATCGCGTTGCGTTTAGTTTCGCTAATTAATTAGCGTGTTTTTTCCGTCTCGTAATTAATCATCGGCGGCAATACTCTGGCTGCCGCCGCCAGCCATAATTAGTCGCCGGCCGAATAATTAATGCCGGCAGCCGGCGGCGGCGTCTGGGGGCGCGGACGGCGCCTGGTGGGGACGGTAGGGCACAGACCCGCCCCGCCCGGCCGCCCATTGGCCGCCCGCGTTGCCATCGCAACTGGTGGCGCGCGTGCGCTGTGGGCGCGCGAGTGGCGAGTGGGGCGGCGGTCGAAGAAGTACGCCGGGTGGCAGCATGGGCCAGGGCATAGCATTGTGGGTCGCCGTCGAGTGCGGTGCTCGAGTCCGCAGAGTCCGCAGAGTGCGCCGTCGTCCGCCCGCCCCGTGTGTCGGCAGTTCGATCGCGGTCTGGTGCCCGGGACGCCCCGGGTGCGGCCTGAACAGTGTTCACGTGGAGGCCGCCCGGCAGCAGCAAGCTGTTCGCCTCGCCGCCGCCCGACATGCTCACGATGGAGAGCGACCTCAAGGGGGGCAGCCTGCACGCCACCATGCCGCCGCACCACGGCCTCCAGGCGGCCTACGGCTCGCTGTCGGCGCTAGGGCACAGCCCCATGCAGCACCTCGGCCACCACGCGCACCACCAGCTGCACCAGCAGACGGCGCCGCAGCCGCCGCCGCCGCAGCTGCACCACCAGCAACCCCACCACGCCGCCAGCCACTGCAATCAGCAGCAGGCGCACCACCAGGCGCAGCAGCAGCAGCAGCAGCAGGCGCAGGCGCATCAGCACCACCAGCACCACCACCACCAGCACCACCAGCAGCAGCAGCAGCAGCAGGCGCCTGCCGCCAACAACAACAACTCGGCCAGCAGCAAGAACCAGAACCTGGAGCGCGTGAAGCGGCCGATGAACGCGTTCATGGTGTGGTCGCGTGGGCAGCGCCGCAAGATGGCGCAGGAGAACCCCAAGATGCACAACTCGGAGATCTCGAAGCGGCTGGGCGCCGAATGGAAGCTGCTGTCCGAGACGGAAAAGCGGCCCTTCATCGACGAGGCGAAGCGGCTGCGCGCCGTCCACATGAAGGAGCACCCCGACTACAAGTACCGGCCGCGCCGCAAGACGAAGACGCTGCTCAAGAAGGACAAGTACCCGCTGGGGGGCGGCGGTGGCGGTGGGGGCGGCGGCGGCGGCAGCGCCGGCCTGATGGCCGCCACTGGGGAGGCCCTCGCGCGATCCGCCGGCGCGCAGCAGGTCGGCGTGCGCGACATGTACCAGATGCCCAATGGGTACATGCCCAACGGGTACATGATGCACGACCCCACAGCGGCCGCCGCCGCCGCCGCCGCCGCCGCCTACCAGCAGCAGTACGCGTCAGCGGCGAGCTACGCGCGCTACGACATGGGCCAGATGCACGCCGGATACATGAACGGGGGATACGCGGCCGGCTACGGCGGCGGCACGGTGCCCAACAGCGCCGGCTCCCCCTACGGCATGCAGCACGCCGGCTCCTCGCACAGCCCGTCGGGGTCCAGCATCAAGTCGGAGCCGGTGTCGCCCAGCTCGGGCCTCCACACGCCGACGCCGGGCGTGAAGCGCGAGTACGCTGGCGGCGGCGCGGGCAGCGGGGGCGGCAGCGGGCCCCCGCAGCAGGGCGACCTGCGCCAGATGATCTCCATGTACCTGCCCACGGACGGCGCGCCGCAGCACATGCAGGCGTACAGTGCGTCGCCGGACGGGACGATGGGGCCGGGCCCCCTCGCGCCCCTCGCGCACATGTGAGAACCGCTCTTCGCGGCGCCCGACCTGGACGCGTCGCCGCTGTGAACGAGTGTACATATGGACATGGACGCGCTGGTCCGGCCGCCACCTGGCACCCGCCCATGCGACAGACGGAGGACGGAAGTCGCGCGACAAGATGGCGACGCAAGCAGAAGATGCTGTACATAGTATATGGAAGCTGCGCGCGGCCGCGTTTTGTACATTTTTCGTACGCAAACAATTGGACGCCGAAGCTAGGCAACCATCCGATCAGCGGCTGGGCGACTGATTGCGAGCTGGCAGCCGGAAGACGCCACTTTGCCGCTTTCCATAGGCAAACACATCACAGACAAGATGGCGACGCAAGCAGAAGATGCTGTACATAGTATATGGAAGCTGCGCGCGGCCGCGTTTTGTACATTTTT
>JAOEHK010007642.1:307-13007 GCA_025447835.1 Labidoglobus nevermanni
ACATGAGCTCACCATCTAGGCCTAAGGTTGCTCCTCTAAGCGAAGACCCACTATAACTAGGTACTTGTTGAGTCCTTTGAGTTTTCTTACAGGGACTTTGGCGAAAAACTCCAAATACCAACAGAATAACTTAGGGTTTATGGAACTTGCTCCCAGCTCGGAGACTCGAGTCTCTATGCCAGACCAGCAATAAGGAATACCCGGAAATTGATTTGTGCTGGCAAACAGTTACTTTCCTGGTACAGGGACTTTTCCTTATTACGTCGGGATCGATCTACCTTCCGGTTCTCTTTTGCTATTCTACCTACCCGTCTCATATCTTCAAAAAAGTACATGAGCTCACCATCTAGGCCTAAGGTTGCTCCTCTAAGCGAAGACCCACTATAACTAGGTACTTGTTGAGTCCTTCGAGTTTTCTTACAGGGACTTTGGCGAAATAGTCCAAACGCCAATTCAGAATAACTTAGGGTTTATAGGTCCGACTCTTGGAGTCGGACGCCTTGGGCTGTGGCTGTAGCGTGGCAGCCACCCCTTGGCCCGTGTCGCGCGACGTGTAATTCGTAGCGCGGCCAGACGCCTTCCGCCAAGGGGGCGCCATTGTCGGCGGCCGGAAGTGCGTCGCAAATCGAATTAATACGTAGCAATTACACGCGCCATTCTGCGCCACTCGTCGCATTTAGTGCGCGCCGGGATGCTGCACACGTACCTGCCGGCCGCAGGGGTTGCAATGCCCAACTGTTTATCGCGGCCGGATCCAGTTGCTGCCATTGAATTGTCGCACTTTTCGCAACGAGCGCGAGTCATTAGGGCGCACTTTTACTGCGCGTCTTCTAAGGAAAGTGCGTCGCCTTGACCAGAGCAATAAGCGACAGGGTTTACGATTGCAAGCGGCCGTGGAAATGACATTTCTCTGAAAACGCTCATAAAATGCCCCACAAGCAGACAGCCGCGACGAAGAAAAGAATTCATTAGCGACGAGCCGCTCTCTGGCCGAAAAAACACCGCCGCAGCTCTACAATTAGCCAAATCATGCTAATTACCGGCGCCAAGGCCTGCAAGCCCCAACCACCATTATTACGGCCGTAGTAACTTTAATTAGCTCGCAAGGTGAGACGGGTTTAAGAGCTGCGCTCGCGATCAAAATGTCATTTGCGCTGCAGCTCCCGGCTGCTGCGAGCACTGATGATGATGATGATCACGTGACAATCGTCTTCGATCGCAAAACAATGGCGATGGCCAGCCAAGTTGTTGACACGCTGCGCTGCGCTGCAATTGTTGTAATTGAAACGTCAATTGCGGTCGCGTGCGGGAAACCTGGCGAATGACAAAACGGCGCTCGCAACAGTCTAGCGGGCTAATCATTGTGATTAGCGCCGGCCACCGATTTCCCAGTGCGCTTCTGCGCTCAATCGGCCGCCATTTCCGGCGACGCGTTTGAGGTTATGCGTACTTCACCAGCGCGGCCAACAGATGGCGCCAATGCAACAGTGTCCGCGCCATCTATAATGCATCATGTTTGCATACGGCCGCCACGCACGCAATCTGAATATGAGTTTGCGCGTGCATTCGTTTCGCGTGCGTCGATTTGTCGCGCTAATTACGGCCGTAATTACACGCCGCGCGAGCGATTGGCGCGCCGGAGGCAAATGGCGGCGCCATCGTTGCCATGGCGATGCGCCATCGCCGCTTATCCGGCTGCCTTCCGCCTACAGCCAACAATCGGCGATGGCGTGCGCTCCAGCTTGCCGGCAGCTGGTCCACACGGTGACCCTTGACCCTTGAATGCACCGGAAGCGGCGTCGCTCGGCGGGCGCTAATGCAACACCCACTTTCAGGCGACCGGTAGGTGCTGCGCTGTAATTATCAGAAGAATGGACCCCGGCGCAGCTTCCGAGCCGAAGGCGATTGCAATCGGAGCGTGCGCCCTTTTTCAATGAATGTCATTACAGCGGGCACATCTGCTTTCGCGAAAATATCGCATGATAGCAAATATCCATAATATTCATAAATTATCGGCTATCAGTTACAGCGAATATTTCCTTCATAAAGACACGTTTTAGTGCTGATAAGGTTACGCAAACAAGTGATGATGCAATATGAAATATGAGGTGACGTGCCCAATCCTTATCATCGTACCAAGCACACGATTGCAAATGGGTATTTCCCAAGAAGGAAGCAACGAATGATTTCGTCTTCTTCAGGAGAGTTGGCAACTGTCGCTTGGCAACTGTTGCAAATTGGTCGCCGAAAGGGCCGCATGGCGGCACCTTTCGCAATAAAGACATCAAAACGAGGGCGCAAAACCGCAACGTGAATGCGTTGCACGCACGTCCGCAGCGCAATTGTTGACAACAATCCACATCCGGGGCAGCCAGAGGTGGCATTGTCCCGCGCCGACAATGCCCAGACGCGCTACGACAGTCCATCTCGAATTGCGGCCGGAAGTCGGCGTCAGGTAGGCGTCAATTAGTGCGTGGGCGGCAGGAGCGCGCCGTCGCGCCAATTAATTACGCCGCAGCGAATTAAGACATTCATAGCCTGCGCGGATTAACTATACACTAAAACCCCGCTTTACGCTCGGGATACGTTCCAGCACAGCTGAGCGTTAAACGAAACAGCGTTAAGCGGGGTAATTTTAACATGTAAACCATAGGGATAGGGGAACATCCGATACAAAATCAATGAAAAATTCGAATGTTTCATCATCTAAGCAAGTCAAACTTTTTAGCTCCTATTAGTGCATATCATTTGGGACAAACTGATCCAGAATTTCTGTTATAGTCGCTAAACTAGTATTTAGTAATTCTGCGGATATTTCTGTGGATAACCTATGTGTTCTTTTGCATCTATGACGTCATACTTCTCCCAAAAACCTCTTATAGTTTGTTAATTATCGGCAGGTTTGGATACTGCAGCGAATAAGCAAAACAAATGAATGATTAAGAAATTTTAAAACAATACCTATACTATATGCAACTTTATGTGAATGGCCTTGGCCAAATAAAAGAGCGTTAAAGCGAAACAGCGTTAAACGGGGTAGCGTAAAGCGGGGTCTTAGTGTACTTTAGACAAAAGTATTCATCATCAACACTTTTATGATTTCCCACAATGTTTAACCAGTAGATAACATGGAATGATCAATAAAATACGGGGGCGAGCATTTACCATTTACCATTTGCACCATGCTTAACCTCCAAATCATTCAAGCGGCCACAACCATAGATGACTCACAGTACTCCCTCAGTTTTAGCCATGAGTGGACTTAAGCTCACTGACATATACAATTTGTGCCATTGGGCGCCAAAAGAAGAACTTTTGGCGCAATTAAGGGATTGGGGCCTAATACCCAACGTTGCCGTGCCTTAAATGGGCGACCCCTTCACCTCACCGTTAATGCGCGAACGTATGTATCCCTTGCAATACTATGCCAAAAAGATCCAATTCCTGAGGACACATCTTTTTAGTCCAGATGGGTGGCAATGGAGTTGTGGGAAGCCCATTGCTGTCGGCAAGCGACGGAAGGCCTACTGCCCTTCCATCATGCCATTTCGAAAGGGAACTTTTTTTGAAAACGCCCATCTTAGTATATATTAAGTAGGTTCTCTATCTTCAGACATATGGCAACATGTTAACACAGTCTTCAATGCAGATTCTCGCTTTCTCACATTTGTGGGCGCAAAATGCGGCCCTCGGCTTAATCACCCGAGAAATTGAAAACACCGAAGACCGCCGTCGATTGGGCCGCATTTTGCGGGAGGTTATGCTGGCCACCCTGACCCAGCATCCAGAACCGCTGTGTGGGCCTGGCATGACCGTAGAGATAGACGAATTTAAATTCGACAAACGAAAATACAATAGAGGGCGATATGTCGAAGGGCAGTGGGTCTTCGGAGCATATGAGCGGGGCACCGGAAGGGTGTTCCTCGCCTATAATTCAAAAATATATACTGCCGGGCAGCACTGTTATCTCTGTCTTGTTGGCGAGCATATGACTGCTTACAATATGAAGGATACCGCCACCTTACCCTATGTCCTGAACCAATTTAACAACTTTTTGCAATTTCAATCTTGCACTTGACCACTTACTGTTTTCTGCCTCTAACTCATGACGACATTCTGTTGTCAGGTGAAGTTGCACATTACTAAATGATGCGGATACCTATTCCTGACTTTTTGCATTCCTTTTATAGCGGTCCATTCATACCTGTCATTATTACATGAGAGCACCTGAAGGCGCGCGCCTTCAGGTGCTCTCCGTCAGGTAATGACCTTGAGGCAGGCAATAATGACAGGTATGGATGGACCGCTATAAAAGGAATGGAAAAAGTCAGGAATAGGTATCCGCATCATTTAGTAATGTGCAACTTCACCTGAACAGAATGTCGTCATGAGTGGCACGCTAAATTTATAAAAACCTTTTTCTACAAACTTTATTTGCAGGTGAATCACTCTATCCACTTCAAAGACCCAACTACGGGCGCGTAATTACGATTAATTACCGCTGATCCTTTTGCTATTTGCCAATGAGTCGACTCTGTGCGAAACATTGCCGCATTGCGCATCAATTCGAAGAATTCGAAAGCGATGCGGATAAATCAGGAATCTGCATGTTGTACAGTGCGGTCTGACTTTTCCGATCATCTGTAATCATACAGAGCTGTCCAGTCTGGCGTTGTGACCTAACTGACTAGTGCAGTTCAAGTGCAAGTGTGAGTTTTTCTTGAGCCCAGTGAATATTTCAGCAAGGTATGTTTGATAGCAGTATTCCGATTGTCCTCACATTAGCCGGAACACTTGGGGAAAACCTGACAGCTTTCGCATGAGTCACATTTCCAATCACATTGAGGTTATCTTTGCGATTACTGCGAATATGCATTCGAATGCCAATTTCCTCGCCAACAGCAAGAAATGCGCCAGATAGCCTTAGGGTCATTATTGATTTTCATGAGATGTTGGATAATCTTCTAGCTGAGAACCAGCTGAGACCCTGTTCAGGATTGATGATCCTTCCTTTATTTAGGTCATAAGAGGAAAAGCCTGATAGAATGCATTTGGCAAACAACTAAGACCATGTTCAGGATTCTTGGTCCCTGCCTGATAGGTCCCTGACCAGTACCTCTATTTAGGTCATTAGAGGAAAACCATGTTAGAGGAAGACAATCGGGGCGCATCTGTAAGGAGCGGTAGTAAACGGTACTCGCTGCGCCATCTGTTGGAGGTCTGGCGTACGCGGCGAATGGTCGGGCGGCCTTGGGCACTATCATTTGGCGATACGCGAAATTGGCATCGCTAATCTCGGCGGGCGCTCATTTGCATAATGCGTCCGATGGTCGGCTAACAAGCGGCCATTGGGTTCCCGCGGCGTTCGCCTCGCCGCTCGCTGATTACACGAATGCAGAAGGCGCGCATTCGCAAATTGGCGAGCTGGAGCGCGAATCGGCGTGCGTGCATCGCGCAAATCGGCGCCGTTCGCCGCTGCACTTTATCATTAGGTAAATGCATCGGCGCGGCCGCGATGGCGGCGCGGCCGCGCTGACGATTGCAATTTGCTCGAAATTAAGTTGCACATTGCGACCGAATGCGAATGCATGTTATTACAGCCGCTTTGCATATCGAACGCAGCGCCGCCGGGGCCCGCTGCTCGCCGCAATCGGAACGATTGCCATTTGCGATGCGCAAAATCGCGCGCGCTCGCCTAATGCCGGTGATTGCGCCATCTGCATTCCGCCATCGTATCAATTTCGCGCTCCACTTTCGCATGCCCAACCACCAACCCACCACCACCACCATCATCATCATCATAATGATCGCATGTTGCAGAGTATGCCACCGAAGAAGGTCGCCGAGCCGGAGCGCAAGCCCTTGATCGGCCGCGTGGGCACCAACCTGCGCGTGGGCATCGTCGGCGTGCCCAATGTGGGCAAGTCGACCTTCTTCAACGCCATCACCCGGAGCGCGGCCCCCGCGGAGAACTTCCCCTTCTGCACCATCGACCCGAATGAGAATAAGTATTTGCCCCTCCCCACCTGCCCCCTCTCTCGCCGCCCGTTCAGTCACGTGTCTAGCGTCAACGTCAATCGTCGCTTTCCGCATGCCATTGAATTTCCGGCCGGAGGGCAGCGAGCTCGGCCGCTTTGCCTGCGACCCGCACGTGCTGATCGAGAAAGCCGGCTTGCACTTGGTGCGGGGACATGCCTTCGAGGAGCCGGAGGAGCCGCAGGAAGCGGACGAGTGGTATCCGCTCGTCAACTCCTATTATGAGTTCGCCGAGGACTTTGACGCCGTTAACCGCATCCCGCACCTGCTGCATGAGGTGTACGAGAAGGAGAGCAGCAGCAGTAGCTGTAGCGGCAGCAGAAGCGTGGGCAGCGTGCCCCAGAGGATGCCGGCGGCCCCGCGACGCGACCACATGGTGGAGCGGCTGGCCCAGGTGCGTTTCCTGCAGACGCCGCCCGCATGCTTCCTGATTACCGGCAAGCCGGGTCTGGACGGCGAGCGGCTGGGCCGCAGGCTGGCCCAGACCTGGGGTTGCGTTTACATCGACCCCGAGGCGCTGCTGCGCGAGGAAATCGCCGCTGAGAGCCGCAGCGGCCTTTGCCTGGATTTCAACCTTCGCTGCGGGCGCGCTATTGACGTGGACGTGCTCGTGCACCTGCTGCATCGCCGCCTCGCCGGCGACGACGTCCAGCACTGCGGCTTCGCGCTCTGCGGCTGGCCGCTGCACAGGAACGACCTGTATGCCCAGGACGAGCCCGCCTTCACGCCGGCCGACATCTTCGAGGGCGAGAGCAGGACGTTCGCCAGCGAGCTGACGCAGATGGCGCACGTGTTCGAGCTGCTGCAGCCCTTCGACTACTACCTCATCTACGTCAAGTGCCACAACGCGGAAGTGGTCAATATTCGGCGCGATCATCGGCTGGACGCGCGCACGCTGGTGCCGGAAAACCTACAGCCGGAACGCCGCGCCGACGACGATGACCACTTGCTGGACGACCGCAAGCGGCTCAAGCTCCAGCGTCACTTTCCCGCTCATGTTCGCGAGCAGCTCGGCGGGTACCTGGAGCGCGCGCAGCTCGCCATCGAGCGGCAGATCCTACTCCTACCCCCTGACAAGATCATCCGCCTGGACGGGCGTATGCCGCCGGACCAGTTGTGGCAGGTGGTGCGCGCCCGCTTGCGCATCCTCAACCTCAACCCTGTCCCGCTGCCGAGTCGCCTCGTCATGCCCGCTGACCCCATGGACCCCATGGTCAAGGATGCGGAGGAAGAAGAGGAAGAAGAGGAGGACGAAGGCGACGCTCTTGGCGAGGACTTGCGGGCACTGCCGCTGGAGGAAGCGTTTGAGATTCTCGCGAGACGCAACACGCTGGCGCCGCGCTACAAGTGGACCTTGTCCAATTGGACTTTTCTCTGCCCGGTGGCTCTGCACGCCGGCGAACGGGTCACTGGGCACGCGGACCTCGCCGTCCAGTTTCTGAACGCCGTCTTCTTCCTCAGCTCCGAGGAACGCCTGCAGGCGTTCGTGCGCAACCCGCGCCCGTTCCTGCTGCCCCCGCTGCCCATCGCCCACCGCAGCTTCTTCGTGCTGGGCACGTCGAAGCGCGGCAATGCGAGCATTGCCCACTTCCTGCACTGCGTGACTGGCGCCCGCATCTGCAGCTACCCGCTGGAGAAGCTGGCGCACGTGCAACAGCAGCGCCAGTCTATTCTGGACGAGGTGGAGGAGCGCACCCGCCGGTCGACCTTGAACGAGCTGAAGCAGCGCCGGCAGCAAGCCTACCTCCAATCGGAGAGCGACCGCCTGTCCAAGCTGCAGGAGTACAAGACCAATCTAAGACACCTGGTGGGGATGAGGGAAGGTGCTGTCGTAGAGGACGAGCGGATACCGGAAGCGCTGCGCGAACCGGACGTGTTCACGTACGACGTGGTTGGGCCCCGTCACGAGGACGTGGTCGCCGCCGTCGAGAAGGCGGTGCGCGATAGAGCCGAGTCGCTGAAGACTGAACCCTTCGACGCGGCCGCGTTCGTCAATGCGCTGATCGATGGGCAGAACGCCCGGATGCGCGACGGGGAGACCAGCGGATGGATCATCGTCGACGTGCCGGCCTCTGCCGCCTTCCTCGACCTTGTCGACGCGCCCAATCGCCCCGATCTGACCGTACTGGTGGACCAGATGGTCGCAGAGGGCGACATGGCGGACGAGGCGGCAGATTGCAGCCGGGAGGAGCGCGAGCGAGTGATGGCCCAGTTTGGGGTGGCGAGTGTAGGGCTGGAGAGGTGTGCGCAACCATCTCCCAGCACGGAGACTTTATCTGAGGAAGGGGATCTTCCTGGAGACTACGATGAGATCGTGAGCGAGCTGCGGGCGCGAGACCAGGAGGTGCTGCGGCTGGAGTTGGGCGAGCAGCCGTTCGCGTCTCTGCTGGCCGAGATTCTCGAGCACCTACTCGCCCAGATGACTCCTCCGGCCCGACAAGTCACGCACGACGAAAAGGTGCAGGAGGTGTTTGACTACATGGACGAGCTGGGCGATGGACACCACTCGGAGACGGAAGAGGAGGAGCAGGGCGAGGGGGAGGAGCTGCGGGCCAAGTCTTTCCGCGAGCAGCGCCGTCTGGGCTGCACGTCGGAGTACGACCCGGTGGCGTTCGCGCAGCATGGTGTGCTGTGGCGCGGCAGCGAGGAGCACCTGGTGGCGTTCGGCAACACCAGGTGGCTCTTCGCCACCGCGGACACGATGGCCGCGTTCGTCCGCAGCCCGCTCCGGTTCGCACGCCACAGCACCCTCAACCGGCCGCTGCCCCCGGTGCGCATTTGCGTCGTGGGCATCCCCCGGGCCGGCAAAACCACCCAGGCCCGTCGCCTGAGCGCCCGCCTGGGCCTGTACTACTGCGACTTTGAGCAGGAGTTCCGCGCCCGCCACTCGGCGAACGCCTTCGCCGGCTACCTGAGCGGGGTGGTGGACGAAGCCGCCATTGTGGAGGTTCTGGACCCGCTGTGGTCGCGCGCCGACCGGAAGCTCATCGGCTTCGTGCTGGACGGCTTCCCGCGCCGCCCGAAAGACATCGACGTCATGTGCCAGCACTACCTCATCCCCGACTGCTTCGTGGAGCTGAGAATCGCGCCGAGTGCGCTCCACGACCGCCTTCTGCACCTGGAGATGGCCGAGTGGCGGCTGCAGCGCGACCGCCACATGAGCGAGAAGCGCAGCGCGTTCGAGGAGGAGATCGCGCGTTGGAACGAGGAGAAGGCGGCGTTCCAGGAGCGCATGCTGCTCGAGCAGCCTGCTGAAGAGGACATGCTGCAGACGATGTTTCCCGAGCCGGCGCTGCTCGGCGACTGGGAGCCGGAGGACGCAGCCGAGGTGCGATTGCGGCGGCAGATCGAGGCGGGCACGGGGCGCGCACCCGAGGACGTGGCGCAGCTGCACCTGGACGCCATCGCCGCGAGCATTCCGTGGCACAATGTGGACGCGAGCATGGACGGCGAGCGCGTCTACAACCGCCTCATGCTGGACGTGATGGCGTACAAGTTCCGCACGCGCAGCCTCTTCGAGCGCGCCTACGACCTCTCGCCCGAGATGGCCGAGCGGCTGCTGCTGGCCGGCTACGCCTTCCTCAGCCGCTTCGGCCGCCTGTGCCCGGTGCAGGCGCTCGAGCAGCGCGACTCGCTGCCGACGTTCACGCACCTGGAGGACGCGGGGCAGCTGTGCCCGCTGCTCTACCGCTCGTACGTGCTCTTCCTCAGCGGGCCGGAGGCGCGCGACCGCTTCCGCGCCGACATCCTCAAGTACATGCTGCAGCCGTTCGAGCGTGAGCCTCAGACGCGCGTCCGGCTCGCTGTCATCGGCCCCCCACGCAGCGGCAAGACGACTCTGAGCACGCGCTTCGCCTCCGCCTACGCGCTGCAGCGCATCAGCATCGGGTCGGCGGTGCGCCACGTGCTGGAGCAGATGCCCAGCTCGGTGCTGGCGCGCACCGTGCGTGCCGCACTCGACCGCGGCGACGAGGTGCCGCTGGGGTTGGCCGTCGAGTGCGGCGAGGCGCTCACCTTCAGCGCGCGCGCCGTCGCCGTCGGCTACGTGCTGGACGGCTTCCCCAGCACGCCAGCAGAGGCGCGCGCGCTGGCGCAGAGCAACCTGCTGCCGCACCTGGTGCTCGACCTCGCCATGGACCTCGCCACCGTCTTCCAGTACATGCGCTTCTTCGCGCGCGCAGACCAGCGGCCAGCATACGGCCGGCAGCTGATCAAGTACCGCTTCGACGAGTGGAGCATGGGACAAGCGGCGTTCCGCCAGTGGCTGGACGCCGAGTACCAGAACCGAGCTAGTGTCCAGGTGGCCTGCGGCCGCTGGGGTGTATGGACACGCGCCGACCAGCTGGCTCGCGCCGCCGTGGCCAGGGTGAAGGACTACTACCGCAACGCCAACGCGTGGCGCGACACTCCGCTGCGCGTCGCCCAGCTGCTGGTCACGCCCCAGGAGTTCGTCGAGCGGCAGGGCGAGTTCCAGCACCACTGCCCCGTGTGCCTGCACCGCGACAACCAGCTGAGCGCCGACGAGCTGCCGCCCGACCGCGCCGGCCTCCTCGCCTTCCGCGGCCGCTTCTACTGGCTGTGCGCGCTCCACGTCGACGAGTTCGTCGCCGACGCGGAGCGCTTCCTCGGCCCCCACGTGCGCCACTCGCTGCCGATGACGCTGCCGGCCGCCCCCGCCAACGTGTACCGCGACGGCGTCTGCGTGGTGTGCCTGGTGCGCCATCGGCCCGACCTGGTGCTGCGCAAGGGCTCGCCCTCGCTGGCGCTCGGCTTCGGCCGCTTCCGCTACCTGTTCGACACGCGCGCCTGCCTGCGAGCCTTCCAGGCCGACCCCTACGCGTTCGCGCCGACCAACGAGATGCTGGCCCAGTACGACCAGGGCCTGGACATGCGCTCGCTGCCCGCGCTCGGCATGCTGGAGCAGTTCGTCGCCGCGCAGGTGGTCGCCGCCGTCGCCGAGGTCGAGCGCATGCGGCCGCAGATGCCCGGCCTCAGCGTCACGCAGTCGGCGCTGGTCGCGCTCGGCCTCTGCCTGAAGCTCGCCAACCCCAGGACGCCGCGCAGCCAGCTGGCCGCGTACGCGACGGCGAAGTGCGCCATCGTCGAGCACGTCAGCCAGATGCAGGCGCTCATCAGCGAGTGCACGAGCACGATCAACCCCTACATCCACTACGAGGAGCCGCTGCCCCCGGTGCGCTTCGTCAGCGAGCGCCTGCCACCTGCCACTCCTCGCCCCAGCGACGCCATCGCCAGCGTGATGGCCGACCTGCTGCACCGCGTGTGCCGGGACAGCAGCGAGGACGAATTTCAATTGACTGACTTGTGATGGCGTGTCCCTGTCCTTCCCCGCATTGCCTAGTAAAGCTTTAGCTGACTGCTTCTCGTTTCTTCCAGCACGTCGCGTTCCAGTGCCCGATGAGCGCTTCGACTACTTGTGCCACTTCCACAAGCCAGCCAGGTACGCGCAATTGAGATGATCGGCCGCAATCGGTAGCGCAGCAATAATTACATATCAGCGCAATGGAGGCGCTGAGGAGACGAATCGAAGGGCAATCAATGGCGCACGTATAATGAATCCGCCGGCGGCCACAAATCGCGCGGCGAGCAGCGCAATCGGCGACCAATCGTTCGCCCGCCAATTATCCGCCATTCGGCGGCGGCGGCGACGACTTGGATCGAAATTAATGCGTCGTGACGTGCCGCGGTGCTAACAAGTTGCCTAAACGGCAAATGATTGCCGGTGTCGCTCCTCAAGTGCGCCGCAGCGGTCCTAGGTGACGTTCCCATGGGCCGTGGCGGCGCCAGCCAAATTGGCAGAGGCGCACCCTCATTAGATTCAAATTACGCAATGCATTCTTGACATTTTTGGGCGGGGGAGAGAGAGAGAAGGTGGATATTGCTTGGACGCGATATCAGTCCCACCCAGGTTCGATTTCATCGTGATGATGACAGGGCAATCTGATGGCGCGCTGGATGCGCCCGCATTCTATTTGCGCTATTAAATCTCGATTAGATGCGAAATCGGCTCGCTGCAGCAAATCGGATTATAATCTTAGACGCGTTTATATCGCTTTTTAAGTGCATTTCTCCGCAAATTCTCCGCTTGCAAATTGAGTGGACGATGCTGAGAAGAAACTCTCAAAGCCGGAAAGCAAACTATTACTATACCTGATAAACTTGATGATCGGTGTGCCTTCCGGGTCCCCGCACCTCCTTCCAGTCCTTTTGTGCTAAACTCGATGAACGAAACTGAAAAGAAAGTAATGTTGGTTTTGAGTTATCACCAAGAATTCAAATTTACCACTCAAATAGTGAGAGGGCGCTAGTTGTCAAGCACAGCGTTCACTAACGTTACAAGCTAGCAATATTGACGATATTCTGATACTGATTGCAAAGCGGCGCAGCGTAGCTGCATTCAGATCTTAGTATCAAAAGAATCAGCGTTTCACGGAGATGAAGAAGGCAATATTGGTTGACACAGGCACACTCTTTTTGATAAGTAAAAATGAAAAAAACTCAGAGTGACGTGAGGCCATCGTTATGTGGAATGGCAATGTTAGTTTAGTTGAATGTGGAGGGAAAGAAGGGGGTAGATGGCACCCCTATTCCTGTTCAAAAGTTACACCAGTTAAATAGTGAAGATTTATTGGATAATTGCATGAGA